>SZWC01004586.1:88473-122321 GCA_023375785.1 Penium margaritaceum
CGCACTTACACGCACTTACACGCACTTACACGCACTTACATGCACTTACACGCACTTACACGCACTTACACACACTTACACGCACTTACACGCACTTACACGTACTTACACGCACTTACACGCACTTACACGCACTTACACGCGCTTACACACACTTGCACACACTTAGGTGCGTGTAAGTACGTGTAAGTACGTGTAAGTGCGTGTAACTGTGTGTAAGTGCGTGTAAGTGTGTGTAAGTACGTGTAAGTACGTGTAAGTGCGTGTAAGTGCGTGTAAGTGCGTGTAAGTGTGTGTAAGTGCGTGCAAGTGCGTGTAAGTACGTGTAAGTGTGTGCAAGTGCATGCAAGTGCATGTAAGTATGTGTAAGTGCGTGTAAGTGCGTGTAAGTGCGTATAAGTGCGTATAAGTTCGTGTAAGTGCGTGTAAGTATGTGTAAGTGCGTGTTAGTGCGTGTAAGTGCGTGTACGTACGTGTAAGTACGTGTAATTGTGTGTACATTCGTGAAAGTGCGTGTAAGTGCGTATAAGTACGTGTAAGTGTGTGTAAGTGCGTGTAACTGTGTGCAAGTACGTGTAAGTGCGTGTAAGTGGGTGTAAGTACGTGTAAGTGCGTATAAGTGCGTGTAAGTGCATGCCAGTGCGTGCCAGTGTGTGTAAGTTCGTTTAAGTGCGTGTAAGTGCGTGTAAGTGTGGTTCAATGTGTGCAAGTGCGTCTAAGTGCGTGTAAGTGCGTGTAAGTGTGTGTAAGTGTGTGTAAGTGCGTGTAAGTGCGTGTAAGTGCGTGTAAGTGCGTGTAAGTGTGTATATGTGCGTATACGTTTGTGTAAGTATGTGTAAGTTCGTGTAAGTGCGTGTAAGTGTGTTTATGTTTGTGTAAGTACATGAAAGTGTGTGTGAGTTTTTGTCAGTGTGTGTAAGTGTGTGTAACTGCGTGTAAGTGCGTGTAAGTGCGTGTAAGTGCATGTGAGTACGTGTGAGTGTGTGTAAGTGCGTGTAAGTACGTGTAAGTGCGTATAAGTAAGTGTAAGTTTGTATAAGTGCGTGTAAGTGCGTGTACATTTGTGTAAGTGCGTGTAAGTACGTGTAAGTGCGTGTAAGTGCGTGTAAGTTCTTGTAAGTACGTGTAAGTACATGTAAGTTTGTGTAAGTCCATGTAAGTGCGTGTAAGTGTGTGTAAGAGCGTGTAAGTACGTGTAAGTGCGTGTAAGTGCATTTAAGTGCGTGTAAGTGCATGTCAATGCGTGTAAGTTCGTGTAAGTGAGTGTAAGTGTGTGTAAGTGCGTGTAAGTGCATGTAAGTACGTGTAAGTGCATGTAAGTGTGTGTGAGTACGTGTAAGTGTGTGTATGTATGTATAAGTGCGTGTTGGTGCATGTAAGTACGTGTAAGTGCATGTAAGTGCGTGTGAGTGCGTGTAAGTACGTGTAAGTGTGTGTAAGTGCGTGAAAGTGCGTGTAAGTGCGTGTAAGTGCGTGTAAGTACGTGTAAGTACGTGTAAGTGTGTGTAAGTGTGTGTAAGTATGTGTAAGTGCGTGTAAGTACGTGTAAGTACGTGTAAGTGCATGTAAGTGTGTGTAAGTATGTGTGGGTGTAAGTGAGTGTAAGTGCGTGTAAGTGCGTATAACTGTGTGTAAGTGCGTGTAAGTATGTGTAAGTGCGTGTAAGTACGTGTAAGTATGTGTATGTGTGTGTGAGTGCGTGCAAGTGCGTGTATGCGGGTGTAAGTGCGTGCAAGTGCGTGTAAGTGCGAGTATGTGCATGTAAGTGCGTGTAAGTGTGTGTAAGTGCGTATAAGTACGTGTAAGTGTGTGTAAGTGCGTGTAAGTGTGTTAAGTGCATTTAAGTGCGTGTAAGTGTGTGTAAGTGCATGTAAGTGCGTGCAAATGCGTGTAAGTGCGTGTAAGTATGTGTAAGTACGTATAAGTGCGTGTAAGTACGTGTAAGTGTGTGTAAGTGCGTGTAAGTGCGGTTAAGTGCGTACAAGTGCGTGTAAGTGCCTGTAAGTGCGTTTAAGTGCATGCAAGTGCGTGTAAGTGCGTGTAAGTGTATGTAAGTATGTGAAAGTGTGTGTAAGTGTGTGTAAGTACATGTAAGTTCGTGTAAGTGCGTGTACGTTTGTGTAAGTGCGTGTAAGTGTGTGTACATTTGTGTAAGTACGTGAAAGTGTGTGTGAGTTCGTGTCAGTACGTGTAAGTGTGTGTAACTGCGTGTAAGTGTGTGTAAGTGCGTGTAAGTATGTGTGAGTGCGTGTGAGTGTGTGTAAGTGCGTGTAAGTACGTGTAAGTATGTGTAAGTTCATACAAGTGCGTGTAAGTGCGTGTACGTTCGTGTAAGTGTGTATAAGTATGTGTAAGTACGTGTACGTGCGTGTAAGTTCATATAAGTGCGTGTAAGTACGTGTAAGTGCGTGTAAGTGCGTGTAAGTGTGTGTAAGTGCGTGTAAATGCGTGTAAGTACGTGTAACTCCGTGTAAGTTTGTGTAATTGCGTGTAAGTATGTGTAAGTGCGTGTTAGTGCGTGTAAGTGTGTGTAAGTACCTGTAAGTACATCTAAGTGCGTTGAAGTGCGTGTAAGTGCGTGTAAGTGCTTGTAAGTGCATGTAAGTGCGTGTAAGTGCTGTAAGTACGCTTAAGTGCATGTAAGTGCGTGTAAGTGTGTGTACGTGCGTGTAGGTGCGTGTAAGTGCGTGTAAGTGTGTGTAAGTGCGTGTAAGTACGTGTAAGTGCATGTATGTGCGTGTACGTACGTGTACGTTCGCGTAAGTGTGTGTAAGTGTGTGTAAGTGTGTGTAAGTGTGTGTAAGTTTGTGTAGGTGCGTGTGAGTGCATATAAGTGCGTGGAAGTACGTGTAAGTACGTGTAAGTCTGTGTAAGTATGTGTAAGTGCGTGTAAGTGCATGTAAGTTTGTGTAACTTTGTGTAAGTGTGTGTAAGTGCATGTAAGTGCGTGCCAGTGCGTGTAAGTACGTGTAAGTGCGTGTAAGTGAGTGTAAGTAAGTGTAAGTGCGTGTAAGTGCGTGTAAGTGTGATACGTGCGTGTAAGTACGTGTAAGTGCGTGTAAGTACGTGTATGTGCGTGTATGTACGTGTAAGTGTGTGCAAGTGCGTGTATGTACGTGTAAGTGTGTGTAAGTGCGTGTAAGTGTGTGTATGTACATTTAAGTGCGTGTAAGTATGTGTAAGTGCGTGTAAGTAAGTATAAGTGTGTGTAAGTGTGTTTAAGTGCGTACAAGTGCGTGTAAGTATGTCTAAGTGTGTGTAAATGCGTGTAAGTGCATGTAAGTGCGTGTAAGTGTGTATAAGTGCGTGTAAGTGTACGTTAGTATGTGTAAGTGCGTGTAAGTGTGTGAAAGTGCGTATAAGTGCGTGTAAGTTCGTGTAAGTTTGTGTAAGTGTGTGTATTTTTGTGTCAGTGCGTGAAAGGGCGTGTGAGTTTGTGTCAGTGCGTGTAAGTGCGTGTAAGTGCGTGTAATTGATTGTAAGTGTGTAAGTGCGTGTAAGTACGTATGAGTACGTGTGAGTGCGTGTTAGTGCGTGTAAGTGCGTATAAGTGCGTGTAAGTTCGTGCAAGTGCATGTAAGTGTGTGTACGTTTGTATAAGTGCATGTAAGTGCGTGACAGTGAGTGTAAGTGCGTGTAAGTTCGTGTAAGTGCATGTAAGTGCGTGTAAGTGCGTGTAAGTACGTGTAAGTGCGTGTAAGTGCGTGTAAGTGCGTGTAAGTGCGTGTAAGTACGTGTAAGTGTGTGTAAGTGTGTGTAAGTATGTGCAAGTGCATGCAAGTGCGTGTAAGTGTGTGTAAGTGTGTGTAAGTGCGTGTAAGTGCGTGTAAGTACGTGTAAGATTATGTAAGTGTGTGTAAGTATGTGTAAGTGCGTGTTAGTGCGTGTAAGTGCGTGTAAGTACTTGTAAGTGTGTGTAAGTACGTGTAAGTGCGTGTAAGTTCGTGTAAGTGCCTGTAAGTACGTGTAAGGGGGTGTAAGTTCGTATAAGTACGTATAAGTGTGTGTAAGTGCGTGTAAGTGTGTGTAAGTGCGTGTAAGTGCGAGTAAGTGTGTGTAAGTACGTGTAAGTGCATGTAAGTGCGTGTAAGTGCGTGTAAGTGCATGAAAGTTCTGTGAGTTTGTGTTAGCACGTGTAAGTGCGTGTAAGTGCGTGTAAGTACATGTAAGTACGTGTAAGTGCATGTAAGTATGTATAAGTACGTGTGAGTGCGTGTGAGTGGGTGTAAGTATGTGTAAGTGCGTGTAAGTGCGTGTAAGTTCATGTAAGTGCGTGTAAGTTTGTGTACGTTCGTGTAAGTGTGTGTAAGTGCGTGTAAGTGTGTGTTAGTGCGTATAAGTTCGTGCTAGTGCGTGTAAGTACGTGTAAGTACGTGTAAGTGCATGTAAGTGTGTGTAAGTGTGTATAAGTTCATGTAAATATATGTAAGTGCGTGTTAGTGCATGTAAGTGCGTGTAAGTGCGTGTAAGTATGTGTAAGTGCGTGTAAGTGCGTGTAAGTATGTGTAAGTATGTGTCAGTACGTGTAAGTGCGTGTAAGTGCATGTCAGTATGTGTAAGTGTGTGTAAGTTCGTGTAAGTGTGTGTAAGTGCGTTAAAGTGCGTGTGTGTGTAAGTGCGTGTAAGTGCGTGTAAGTGCGCGTACGTGTGTGTAAGTGCGCGTAAGTGCGTGTAAGTGTGTGCAAGTACATGTGAGTGCTTGTAAGTGTGTGTAAGTGCGTGTAAGTGCTTATACGTTCGTGTAAGTTTGTGTAAGTGCGTGTAAGTATGTGTAAGTGTGTGTTAGTGTGTGTAAGTGCATTTAAGTACGTATAAGTGTGTGTAAGTGTGTGTAAGTGCGTGTCAGTTCGTATAAGTGTGTGTAAGTACATGTAAGTGCGAATAAGTTTGTGTAAGTGCGTGTAAGTGCGTGTAAGTACGTTTAAGTATGTATAAGTGCATGTAAGTTCGTGTACGTGCGTGTAAGTGTGTGTAAGTGTGTGTAAGTACGTGTAAGTGCGTGTAAGTGCGTGTAAGTGCGTGTAAGTATGCCTAAGTACATATACGTGCGTGTAAGTGCGTGTAATTGCGTATAAATTTGTGCAAGTTACAGTAAGTGTGTGTAAGTGCGTGTAAGTGCGTGTAAGTGCGTGTGAGTGTATGTAAGTGTATGTTAGTGAGTGTAAGTGAGTGTAAGTGCATGTAAGTGCATGTAAGTGTGTGTAAGTGCCTGTAAGTGCATGTAAGTATGTGTAAGTGCATGTAAGTGTGTGTAAGTGCGTGTAAGTGCGTAAGTGTGTGTATGTGCGTGTATGTGTGTGTAAGTGCATGTAAGTGCATGTAAGTGTGTGTAAGTGCGTATACGTTTTTGTAAGTGCGTGGAAGTGTGTGCAAGTTCGTGTGAGTGCGTGTAGGTGCGTGTAAGTACGTGTGAATGCGTGTAAGTTCGATATGTGAGTGTAAGTACATGTAAGTGCATGTAAGTGCGTGTAATTATGTGTAAGTGCGTGTAAGTGCGTGTCAATGCATATAAGTATGTATAAGTGTGTGTAAGTCCGTGTAAGTGCGTGTAAGTGTGTGTAAGTGTGTATAAGTATGTTTAAGTACGTGTAAGTACGTGTAAGTGTGTGTCGGTGCGTGTCAGTACGTGTAAGTTCGTATAAGTGTGTCTAAGTACGTGTAAGTGCGTGTAAGTTTGTGTAAGTGTGTGTACATACGTGTAAGTACGTGTAAGTGTGTGTAAGTGTGTGCAAGTGCATGCAAGTACATGTAAGTGCATGTAAGTACATGTAAGTACGTGAAAGTGCGTGTAAGTGCGTGTAAGTACGTGTAAGTATGTGTAAGTGTGTGTAAGTACATGTAAGTGCATGTAAGTGCGTGTAAGTGCGTGTAAGTGCGTGTAAGTACGTGCTAGTGTGTGCCAGTGTGTGCCAGTGCGTGTAAGTTCATGTAAGTACGTGTAAGTGCGTGTAAGTATGAGTAAGTGCGTGTAGGGGCATGTAAGTGCGTGTAAGTGTGTGTAAGTGCGTGTAAGTGCGTGTAAGTGTGTGTAAGTGCATATAAGTACGTGTAAGTACGTGTAAGTGCGTGTAAGTGTGTGCAAGTGTGTATAAATGCGTGTACGTTTGTGCAAGGTCGTGTCAGTGTGTGTACGTGTGTGTAATTTTGTGGAAGTGCATGTAAGTGCACGCGAGTTTGTGTCAATGTGTGTAAGTGCGTGTAAGTGCGTGTAAGTGCGTGTAAGTGTATGTAAGTACATGTAAGTGCGTGTACATGCATGTAAGTGCGTGTAAGTGCGTGTAAGTGTGTATAAGTATGTATAAGTGCATGTAAGTGCTTGTAAGTGCGTGTAAGTATGTGTAAGTTTGTGTAAGTACGTATAAGTGCATGTACGTTCATGTAAGCGTGTGTAAGTGCGTGTAAGTGCATGTATATGTGTGTAAATGCGTGTAAGTACGTGTAAGTTTGTGTAAGTTCGCGTCAGTGCGTGTAAGTGCGTGTAAGTGCGTGTGAGTGTGTGTAAGTACGTGTGAGTTCGTGTCAGTGCATGTAAGTGCGTGTAAGTGCATGTAATTGTGTGTAAGTGCGTGTAAGTATGTGTAAGTGCGTGTGATTACGTATAAGCGTGTGTAAGTGTGTAAAAGTACGTGTAAGTTTGTGTAAGTACGTGTAAGTGTGTGTACGTTCATATAAGTGCGTATAAGTGTGTGTAAATACGTGTAAGTGCGTGTAAGCGTCTGTAACCGATGGAAAGTTCGTTTAAGTGCGTGTAAGTGTGTGCAAGTACATACAAGTGCGTGTAAGTGCGTGTGAGTACGTGCAAGTGCATGTAAGTGTGTGTAAGTGCGTGTAAGTACGTGTGAATTCGTGTAAGTACGTGTAAGTATGTGTAAGTGTGTGTTAGTGCGTGTAAGTGTATGTATGTACGTGTAAGTACGTGTAAGTGCGTGTAAGTGCATATCAGTGCGTGTAAGTGCGTGTACGTGCATGTAAGTGTGTGTAAGTGTGTGTAAGTGTCTCTAAGTGTGTGTAAGTGTGTGTAAGTGCGTGTAAGTGTGTAAATGCGTTTAAATGCGTGTAAGTGCGTGTAAGTATGTGTAAGTATGTGTTAGTGCATGTAAGTGCATCTGAGTAAATGTAAGTGCGTGTACGTGTGTGTAAGTGCGTGTAAGTGCATGTAAGTGCGTGTAAGTGCGTATATATGCGTATAAGTGCGTGTAAGTGCGTGTAAGTAGGTGTACATATGTGTAAGTGTGTGTAAGTACATAGAAGTTCGTGTAAGTGCCTGTAAGTATGTGTAAGTGCGTGTAAGTATGTGTATGTAAGTGTAAGTGTGTGTAAGTGCGTGTAAGCGTGTGTAAGCGATTGTAAGTTTGTTTATGTGTGTGTAAGTGCGTGTAAATGCGTGTAAGTGTGTGTAAGCGCGTGTAAATGCTTGTAAGTTTGTGTAAGTGCATGTAAGTGCGTGTAAGTGCGTGTATGTGGATATAAGTACGTGTAAGTATGTGTAAGTGTGTGTAAGTGTATGTAAGTGTGTGTAAGTGTGTGTAAGTGCATGTAAGTGCGTGTAAGTGCGTGTAAGTGCGTGTAAGTGCATGTAAGTGTGTGTAAGTGCATGTAAGAGCGTGTAAGTGCATGTAAGTACGTGTAAGTGCATGTAAGTGTGTGTATGTACGTGTAAGTGCATATAAGTGCATGCCAGTGCGTGCCAGTGTGTGTAAGTTTATGTAAGTGCATGTAAGTGCGTGTACTTGCGTGTAAGTGCGTGTAAGTGTGTGTAAGTACATGTAAGTGCGTGTAAGCGCGTGTAAGAATGTGTAAGTACGTGTAAGTACATGTAAGTGTGTATAAGTGCGTATAAGTGTGTGTAAGTGCGTGTAAGTGCGTGTAAGTTTGTGTAAGTGCGTGTAAGTTCATGTAAGTGCGTGTAAGTGTGTGTACGTTTGTATAAGTGCGTGAAAATGTGTGAGTTTGTGTCAGTGCATGTAAGTGTGTGTAACTCCGTATAAGAACGTGTAAGTGTGTGTAAGTGCGTGTGAGTGCGTGTGAGTGTGTGTAAGTGCGTGTAAGTGCGTGTAAGCATGTGTATGTGCGTATAAATTTGTGTAAGTGCATGTAAGTGTGTGTACGTTCGTGTAAGTGCGTGTAAGTGCGTGTAAGTGCGTGTAAGTGCGTGTAAGTTTGTGTAAGTGTATGTAAGCACGTGTAAGTACGTATAAGCGTGTGTAAGTGCGTGTAAGTGTGTGTAAGTGCGTGTAAGTACATATAAGTGCGTGTAAGTACGTGTAAGTGCGTGCAAGTACATGTAAGTTTGTGTAAGCACGTGTATGTGCATGTAAGTATGTGTAAGTGCATGTGAGTGTGTGTAAGTGGGTGTAAGTGCGTGTCAGTGCGTGTAAGTACGTGTAAGTTCGTGTAAGTGCGTGTAAGTGCGTGTAAGTGCGTGTAAGTGTGTGTAAGTGCATGTAAGTACGTGTAAGTGCATGTAAGTGCGTGTAAGTGCGTGTAAGTGTGTGTAAGTATGTGCAAGTGCATGCAAGTGTGTGTAAGTGTGTGTAAGTGCATGTAAGTGTGTATAAGTGCATGTAAGTACGTATACGTTTGTGTAAGTGCATGAAAGTATGTGTAAGTGCGTGTTAGTGCGTGTAAGTACATGTAAGTACGTGTAAGTGTGTGTAAGTGCGTGTACGTGCGTGTAAGTTCGTATAAGTACATGTAAGTGCGTGTAAGGGTGTGTAAGTACGTATAAGTACGTATAAGTATGTGTAAGTGCGTGTAAGTGTGTGTAAGTGTATATAAGTGCGTGTAAGTGTGTGTAAGTACGTGTAAGTGTATGTAAGTGCGTGTAAGTATGTATAAGTGTGTGAAAGTGCGTGTGAGTTTGTGTGAGTACGTGTAAGTACGTGTAAGTGTGTATAAGTGCGTGTAAGTGCGTGTAAGTACGTGTAAGTGCGTGTGAGTACGTATGAGTACGTGTAAGTATGTGTAAGTGTGTGTAAGTGTGTGTAAGTTCGTGTAAGTGCGTGTAAGTGTGTAAACGTTTGTGTAAGTGCGTGTACGTGCGTGGACATGCGAGTAAGTTCGTGCAAGGGCGTGTAAGTACGTGTAAGTATGTGTAAGTGCATGTAATTGCGTGTAAGTGTGTGTAAGTGCATGTAAATACGTGTAAGTGCGTGTAAATGCGTGTAAGTGCGTGTAAGTGCGTGTAAGTGCGTGTAAGTGCTTGTAAGTTTGTGTAAGTATGTGTAAGTGCGTGTAAGTGCGTGTAAGTGCATGTCAGTACGTGTAAGTACGTGTAAGTTTGTCTAAGTGTGTGTAAGTACGTGTAAGTACGTGTAAGTATGGGTAAGTGTGTGTAAGTGCATATAAGTGCGCGTACGTGCGTGTAAGTACGTGTAAGTGCGTACAAGTGTGTGCAAGTGCATGAGAGTGCTTGTAAGTGCGTGTAAGTTTGTGTAAGTGCGTGTAAGTATGTGCAAGTGCGTGTTAGTGTGTGTAAGTGTGTGTAAGTATGTGTAAGTATGTGTAAGTGTATGTAAGTGCATATACGTTCGTATAAGTGCGTGAAAGTGCGTGTAAGTGTGTATAAGTGCGTGTAAGTGCGTGTAAGTGTGTGTAAGTTTGTATAACTGCGTGTAAGTACGTGTAAGTAAGTTTAAGTGCGTGTAAGTGCATGTAAGTTCGTGTAAGTGCGTGTAAGTATGTGTAAGTGCGTGTAAGTGCGTGTAAGTGTGTGTAAGTACATGTAAGTACGTTTAAGTGCGTGTAAGTGCGTGTAAGTTTGTGTAAGTTTGTGTAAGTGCGTGCAAGTGTGTGTAAGTGCGTGTAAGTGCGTGTGAGTGCATGTAAGTGCATGTTAGTGAGTGTAAGTGAGTGTAAGTGCATGTAAGTGCGTGTAAGTGCATGTAAGTGCGTGTGAGTGCGTGTGAGTGTGTGTAAGTGCGTGTAAGTTTGTGTTATTGCGTGTAAGTATGTGTAAGTACGTGTTAGTATGTGTAAGTGCGTTTAAGTATGTATAAGTGCGTGTACGTATGTGTAAGTGCGTGTAAGTGTGTGTAAGTACGTGTAAGTGCGTGTATGTGTAAGTGCGTGTAAGTGCGTGTAAGTGTGTATATGTGCGTGAAAGTGTGTGTAAGTGCGTGTAAGTGCGTATAAGTGTGTATAAGTGTGTACAAGGGTGTGGAAGTGCGTGTAAGTGTGTGTAAGTTTGCGTAAGTGCGTGTATGAGCGTGTAAGTGCATGTAAGTACGTGTAAGTTTGTGTAAGTGTGTGTATGTGTATATAAGTGCGTCTAAGTGTGTGTAAGTGTGTGTAAGTACATGTAAGTATGTGTAAGTACATGTAAGTGTGTGTAAGTGCATGTAAGTGCATGTAAGTGCGTATAAGTGTGTGTAAGTGCGTGTAAGTGAGGGTAAGTGAGTGTAAGTGTGTGTAAGTGTGTGTAAGTGTGTGTAAGTGTGTGTAAGTACGTGTAAGTACGTGTAAGTGTGTGTAAGTGCGTGTAAGTATATGTATGTGCGTGTAAGTGTGTGCAAGTGCGTGTAAGTGCGTAAAAGTACGTGTAAGTGCGTGTAAGTGCGTGTATGTGCATGTAAGTGCATAAAAGTATGTGTAAGTGCGTGTAAGTGCGTGTAAGTACGTGCAAGTGCGTGTAAGTGTGTTTAAGTACGTGTAAGTGTGTATAAGTGCGTGTAAGTGCGTGTAAGTGCATGTAAGTGCGTGTAAGTACGTGTAAGTGCGTGTAAGTACGTGTAAGTGTATGTAAGTGCGTGTAAGTGTGTGTATGTTTGTATAAGTTTGTGAAATTGCGTGTGGGTTAATGTCAGTTCATGTAAGTGTGTGTAAGTGTGTGTAATTGCATGTAAGTGCGTGTAAGTGCATGTAAGTACGTATGAGTGCGTGTAAGTGCGTGAAAGTGCGTGTAAGTGCGTGTAAGTGCATGTAAGTACGTGTGAGTGCGTATGAGTGCATGTAAGTGTGTGACGTTCATGTAAGTGTTTGTAAGTGCGTGTAAGTATGTGTAAGTGTGTGTAAGTTCGTGTAAGTGCGTATAAGTGCGTGTAAGTGTGTGTAAGTACGTGGAAGTGTGTATAAGTGTGTGTAAGTGCGTGTAAGTACGTGTAAGTGCGTATAAGTACGTGTAAGTTTGTGTAAGTACGTGTGAGTGCGTGTATGTGTGTGTAAGTACGTGGAAGTATGTGTAAGTGTGTTTACGTGCGTGTAAGTGCGTGTAAGTGCGTGTAAGTGCGTGTAAGTACGTGTACGTTCGTGTAAGTGTGTGTAAGTATGTGTATGTGTTTGCAAGTGCGTGTAAGTACGTGTAAGTGTGTATAAGTTCGTGTAAGTGTGTATAAGTGCGTGTGAGTTTGTGTCCGTGCATGTAAGTGTGTGTAAGTGCGTGTAAGTGCGTGTAAGTGCATGTAAGTGCGTGTAAGTGCATGTAAGTGCGTGTAAGTGCGTGTAAGTGCGTGTAAGTGCGTTTAAGTGTGTGCAAGTACGTGTAAGAGCGTGTAAGTTCGTATAAGTGCGTGTAAGTGCATGTAAGTTCGTGTAAGTGCGTGTAAGTGCGTATAAGTACGTGTACGTGTGTGCAAGTGTGTTTAAGTGCGTGTAAGTTCGTGTAAGTTTGCGTCAGTGCGTGTAAGTATGTGTAAGTGTGTGTGAGTGCGTGTAAGTGCGTGTGAGTTTGTGTCAGTGCGTGTAAGTGCGTGTAAGTGCATGTAAGTACGTGTAATTGTGTGTAAGTACATGTATGTACGTGTAAATGTGTGTGAGTACGTGTAAGTGCGTATAAGTGCGTATAAGTGCGTGTACGTTCTTGTAAGTGTGTGTAAGTGCATGTATGTTCGTGTAAGTGCATGAAAGTACGTGTAACTGTGTGTAAGCGTATGTAAGCGATGGTAAGTTTGTTTAAGTGCGTGTAAGTGCGTGTAAGTGCCTGTAATTGCGTGTAAGTGTATGCAAGTGCATGCAAGTGCATGTATGTGCGTGTGAGTGTGTGCAAATGCATGCAAGTGCGTGTAAGTGCGTGTAAGTGCATGTAAGTTCGTATAAGTGCGTGCAAGTATGTGTATGTGCGTGTTAGTGCGTGTAAGTGCATGTACGTGCGTGTAAGTGCGTGTAAGTACGTGTAAGTGCGTGTAAGTGCGAGTAAGTGTGTGTATGTGCGTGTAAGTGCGTGTAAGTGTGTGTAAGTGCATGTAAGTGCATGTAAGTGTGTGTAAGTGTATGTAATTGTGTGTAAGTGTGTGTAAGTACGTGTAAGTTCGTGTAAATGCATTTAAGTATGTTTAAGTGCGTGTATGTGCTTGTAAGTGCGTGTTAGTGCGTGTAAGTACGTCTAAGTGCATGTAAGTGCGTGTATGTGTGCGTAAGTGCATGTAAGTGTGTACAAGTGCGTGTAAGTGAGTGTATGTACATGTAAGTGCGTGTAAGTATGTGTAGGTACGCGTAAGTGTGTGTAAGCACATGTAAGTTTGTGTAAGTGCCTGTAAGTACGTGCAAGTGCGTCTAAGTATGTATAAGTAAGCGTAAGTACGTGTAAGTGCGTGTAAGCACGTGTAAGCGACTGTAAGTTTGTTTAAATGCATGTAAGTGCGTGTAAGTGCGTGTAAGTACGTGTAAGTATGTGTAAGTGCGTGTAAGTGCGTGTATATGCTTGTAACTTTGTGTAAGTACGTGTAAGTGCGTGTAAGTGCATGTAAGTGGATGTAAGAATGTGTAAGTACGTACAAGTGCGTGTAAGAGCGTGTAAGTGCGTGTAAGTACGTGTTAGTGCGTGTAAGTGCGTGTAAGTGCGTGTAAGTATATGTAAGTGCGTGTAAGTGTGTGCAAGTGTGTGCAAGTGCATGCAAGTACGTGTAAGTGCGTGTAAGTGCGTGTACGTCCGTGTAAGTTCGTGTAAGTGCATGTAAGTATGTGTAAGTGTGTGTTAGTGCGTGTAAGTGCGTGTAAGTACGTGTAAGTGTGTATAAGTGTGTGTAAGTACGTGCACGTGCGTATAAGTGCGTGTAAGTGCGTGTAAGTGCGTGTAAGTGTATGTAAGTACGTGTAAGTGCGTGTAACTTAATATAAGTTGGTGTAAGAGCGTGTAAGTGTGTGTACATTTGTGTAAGTGCGTGAAAGTACGTGTGAGTTTGTGTCAGTGCATGTAAGTGCATGTAAGTGCGTGTAATTGCATGTAAGTGCGTGTAAATGCGTGTAAGTGCATGTGAGTGCGTATGAGTACGTGTAAGTGCGTGTAAGTGCATAAAAGTGCGTGTAAGTTGGTGTAAGTGCGTGTAAGTGTGTGTACGTTCGTGTAAGTGTACGTAAGTGCGTGTAAGTGCGTGTAAGTGCGTGTAAGTTTGTGTAAGTGCGTGTACGTACGTGGAAGTGCGTGTAAGTACGTGGAAGTACGTGTAAGTGTTTGTAAGTATGTGTAAGTACGTGTAAGTATGTGTAAGTGCGTGCAAGTGCGTGTAAGCGCGTGTAAGTGCGTGTAAGTTTGTGGAAGTGTGTGTAAGTGCGTGTAAGTGTGTGCAAGTGCTTATAAGTGCCTTTAAGTGTGTTTAAGTTCGTGTAAGTGTGTGTAAGTGCGTGTGCGCTTGTGTCAGTGTGTGTAAGTACGTGTAAGTACGTGTAAGTGCGTGTAAGTGCATGTAAGTGCGTGAAAGTGCATGTAAGTGTGTGTAAGTGCATGTAAGTGTGTGTAAGTGCATGTAAGTGCGTGTAAGTTCGTGTAAGTGCGTGTAAGTGCGTGTACGTTCGTGTAAGTGCGTGTAAGTGCGTATAAGTGCGTATACGTGTGTGCAAGTGCGTGTAAGTGTGTGTAAGTTCGTGTAAATTCGTGTCAGTGTGTATAAGTGTGTGTAAGTGCGTGTGAGTTCGTGTCAGTGCGTGTAAGTGCGTGTAAGTGCATGTAAGTACATGAAAGTGCGTGTATGTACGTGTAAGTGCGTGTAAGTACGTGTAGGTACATGTAAGTGTGTGTAAGCACGTGTAAGTTCGTATAAGTGCCTGTGAGTACGTGTAAGTGCGTGTAGGTATGTATAAGAACGCGTAAGTACGTGTAAGTGCGTATAAGCGTGTGTAAGCGACTGTAAGTTCGTTTAAGTACGTGTAAGTACGTATAAGTGCGTGTCAGTGCGTATAAGTGCGCGTATATGCTTGTAAGTTTGTGTAAGTGCGTGTAAGTGCGTGTAAGTGCATGTAGGTGGATATAAGTGCATGTAAGTGCATATAAGTGCGTGTAAGTGCATGTAAGTGCGTGTAAGTGCGTGTTAGTGCATGTAAGTGCGTGTAAGTGCGTGTAAGTGCGTGTAAGTTTGTGTAAGTGTGTTTAAGTGTGTGCAAGTGCATGCAAGTGCGTATAAGTACGTGTAAGTGCGTGTAAGTGCGTGTAAGTGTGTGTACGTCCGTGTACATTCGTGTAAGTGCATGTAAGTATGTGTAAGTGTGTGTAAGTGCGTGTAAGTGCGTGCAAGTTTGTGTAAGTGCGTGTAAGTACGTGTAAGTATGTATAAGTGCGTGTAAGCGCGTGTAAGTGCATGTAAGTGCATATAAGTGCGTGCAAGTGTGTGTAAGTGCGTGTAAGTGCGTATAAGTGCGTGTAAGTATGTGTAAGTGCGTATCAGTGCGTGTAAGTGCGCGTACGTACATTTCATTGCGTGTAAGTACGTGTAAATGCGTGTAAGTGCGTGTGAGTGCGTGTGAGTGCGTGTGAGTGCATGTGAGTACGTGTAAGTGTGTGTAAATGTGTTTAAGTCCGTGTAAGTTTGTGTAAGTACATGTAAGTGTGTGTAAGTACGTGTTAGTGCGTGTAAGTGCGTATAAGTGTGTATAACTGCGTGTAAGTGAGTGTAAGTGAGTGGAAGTGTGTAGAAGCCCGTATAAGTGTGTGTAGGCATGTATAAGTGCATGTAAGTATGTGTAAGTGCGTGTAAGTACGTGTAAGTGCATGTATGTGTGTGTAAGTACGTGCAAGTGTGTGCAAGTACATGCAAGTGCGTATAAGTGCGTGTAAGTGCGTGTAAGTGCGTGTAAGTGCGTATAAGTGTGTGTAAGTTCGTGTAAGTGCGTGTAAGTATGTGTAAGTGCATATTAGTGCGTGTAAGAGCGTGTAAGTAGGTGTATGTTTGTGTAAGTGCATGTAAGTGTGTATAAGTGCGTGTAAGTTTGTATAAGTGCGTGTAAGTACGTGTAAGTGCGTGTAAGTGCGTGTAAGTGTATGTAAGTGCATGTACGTGTGTGTAAGTGTGTGTAAGTGCGTATAAGTGCGTGCAAGTGCGTGTAAGTGCGTGTAAGTGTGTGTAAGTGCGTGTAAGTGCGTGTAAGTACGTGTACGTACATGTCAATGCATATACGTTCATGTAAGTGTGTGTAAGTACGTGTAAGTGCGTGTAAGTGTGTGTAAGTGCGTGTAAGTGCGTGTAAGTACATGTAAGTACGTGTAAGTGTGTGTAGGTGTGTTTAAGTGCGTGTAAGTGCACGCAAGTGTGTATAAGTACGTATAAGTACGTGTAAGTGCATGTAAGTGCGTGTAAGTGCGTGTAAGTTCGTGTAATTGCGTGTAAGTATGTGTAAGTGCGTGTTAGTGCGTGTAAGTGCGTGTAAGTACGTGTAAGTGCATGTAAGTACGTGTAAGTGTGTGTAAGTGCGTGTAAGTGCGTGTAAGGACGTGTAATTGCGTGTAAGTGCGTGTAAGATTGCGTAAGTGCGTATGAGTGCGTTTAAGTGCGTGTAAGTGTGTGTGAGTGCGTGTAAGTACATGTAAGTGCGTGTAAGTGCGTGTAAGTGCGTGTAAGAGCGTGTAAGTGTGTGTAAATGCGTGTACGTTTGTGTAAGTACGTGTAAGTGCGTGTAAGTGTGTGTAAGTGCGTGTAAGTGCGTGTAAGTGCGTGTAAGTGAGTGTAACTGAGTGTAAGTGCGTGTAAGTACGTGTAAGTGTGTATAAGTGCATGTAAGTGCGTGTAAGTACGTGTAAGTGTGTGTAAGTACATGTAAGTACGTGTATGTGCGTGTATGTGCGTACAAGTGCGTGTAAGTACATGTAAGTGTGTATAAGTGCGTGTAAGTGCGTGTATGTACATGTAAGTACGTGTAAGTGTGTGTAAGTGCGTGTAAGTATGTGTAATTGCGTGTAAGTGCGTGTAAGTACGTGTAAGTGCGTGTAAGTGCATGTAAGTGCGTGTAAGTACGTGTAAGTGTGTGTAAGTGCGTGTAAGTGCGTGTAAGTTCGTGTAAGTTTGTGTAAGTGCGTATACGTTTGTGTACGTTTGTGTAAGTGCGTGAAAGTGTGTGTGAGTTATTGTCAGTGCGTGTAAGTGCGTGTAAGTGTGTGGAAGTGCATGTAAGTGCGAGTAAGTGCGTGTGAGTGCGTGTGAGTGTGTCTGAGTGCGTGTGAGTGTATGTAAGTGTGTGTAAGTGCGTGCAAGTGCGTGTAAGTTCGTGTAAGCGCGTGTAAGTGCGTGTAAGTGCATGTAAGTGGGTGTAAGTGTGTATAAGTGCGTATAAGTGAGTGTAAGTGAGTGTAAGTATGTGTAAGTGTGTCTAAGTGTGTGTAAGTATGTGTAAGTGCGTGTAAGTACATGTAAGTGCGTGTAAGTGTGTGTAAGTATATGTAGGTGCGTGTAAGTGTGTGCAAGTGCGTGTAAGTGCGTGAAAGTGCGTGTAAGTGCGTGTAAGTACGTGTATGTGCATGTAAGTGCATAAAAGTGTGTATAAGTGCGTGTAAGTGCGTGAAAGTACGTGTAAGTGCATGCAAGTGTGTTTAAGTACGTGTACGTGTGTATAAGTGCGTATAAGTGCGTTCAAGTACGTGTAAGTGCGTGTAAGTGCGTGTAAGTACGTGTAAGTGCATGTAAGTGTATGTAAGTGCGTGTAAGTGCGTGTAAGTTTGTGTAAGTTCGTATAAGAGCGTGTAAGTGTGTGTACGTTTGTGTAAACACGTGAAAGTGCGTGTGAGTTCATGTCATTGCATGTAAGTGCGTGTAAGTACGTGTAATTGCATGTAAGTGCGTGTAAGTGCATGTAAGTACGTGTGAGTGTGTATGAGTGCGTGTAAGTGCGTGTAAGTGTGTGTAAGTGCGTGTAAGTTTGTGTAAGTGTGTGTAAGTGTGTGTACGTTCGTGTGTGTGTAAGTGTGTGTAAGTGCGTGTAAGTGCATATAAGTTCGTGTAAGTGCGTGTAAGTGCGTGTAAGTACGTGTAAGTGTGTGTAAGTACGTGGAAGTGTGTATATGTGTGTGTAAGTGCGTGTAAGTACGTGTAAGTGCGTATAAGTGCGTGTAAGTTCGTGTAAGTGCGTGTAAGTGCGTGTAAGTGTGTGTAAGTATGTGGAAGGGTGTGTAAGTGTCTTTAAGTGCGTGTAAGTGCGTGTAAGTGCATGAAAGTGCGTGTAAGTGTGTGTACATTCGTGTAAGTGTGTGCAAGTACGTGCAAGTGCGTGTAAGTGTGTATAAGTTCGTGTAAGTGTGTGTATGTGCGTGTGAGTTTGTGTCAGTGCGTGTAAGTGTGTGTAAGTACGTGTAAGTGCGTGTAAGTGCATGTAAGTGCGTGTACGTGCATGTAAGTGCGTGTAAGTGTGTATAAGTAGGTGTAAGTACGTTTGAGTGTGTGTAAGTGCGTGTAAGAGCGTGTAAGTTCGTGTAAGTGCGTGTAAGTGCGTGTACGTTCGTGTAAGTGCGTGTAAGTGCATATAAGTGCGTGTACGTGTGTACAAATGCGTGTAAGTGTGTGTAAATTTGTGTAAATTCGTGTCAGTGCGTGTAAGTGTGTGTAAGTGCGTGTGAGTGCGTGTAAGTGCGTGTGAGTTTGTGTCAGTGCATGTAAGTGTGTGTAAGTGCATGTAAGTACGTGTAAGTGCATGTAAGTGCGTGTAAGTATGTGTAAGTGCGTGTGAGTACGTGTAAGTGCGTATAAGTGCGTATTAGTGCGTGTAAGTTCGTGTAAGTGTGTATAAGTGCGTGTATGTTTGTGTAAGTGCGTGAAAGTGCGTGCATGTACGTGTAAGCGTGTGTGAGCGATTGTAAGTTGGTTTCAGTGCGTGTAAGTATGTGTAAGTGCTTGTAATTGCGTGTAAGTGTATGCAAGTACATGCAAGTACGTGTAAGTGCGTGTAAGTGCATGTAAGCTCGTATAAGTGCGTGTAAGTATGTGTAAGTGCGTGTTAGTGCGTGTAAGTGCATGTACGTATGTGTAAGTGCGTGTAAGTGCGTGTAAGTGTGTGTAACTATGTGTAAGTACGTGTACATGCGTGAAAGTGCGTGTAAGTGCGTGTAAGTGCGTGTAAGTGCATGTAAGTGTGTGTAAGTGCGTGTAAGTGCGTGTAAGTGCGTGTAAGTGCATGTAAATACATTTAAGTGCGTGTAAGTGTGTGTAAGTACTTGTAAGTGCGTGTTAGTGTATGTCACTATTTTTAAGTGTGTGTGAGTGTGTGTATGTGTGTGTAAGTGCGTAAAAGTGTGTATAAGTGCGTGTAAGTACGTGTATGTATGTGTAAGTGCGTGTGAGTACGTGTAGGTACGTGTAAGTGTGTGAAAGCACGTGTAAGTTCATGTAAGTGCCTGGAAGTACGTGTAAGTGCGTGTAAGCATGTATAAGTACACGTAAGTACGTGTAAGTGCGTGTAAGCACGTGTAAGCGACTGTAAGTTCGTGTGAGTGCGTGTAAGTACGTGTAAGTGCGTTTAAGTGCGTGTAAGTGTGTGTATATGCTTGTAAGTTTGTGTAAGTGCGTGTAAGTGCATGTAAGTGCATGTAAGTGGATGTAAGTGTGTGTAAGTGCGTATAAGTGCATGTATGTGCGTGTAAGTGCGTGTAAGTGCGTATTAGTACGTGTAAGTGTGTGTAAGTGCGTGTAAGTGCGTGTAAGTGCGTATAAGTGTGTGCAAGTATGTACAAGTGCATGCAAGTGCGTGTAAGTGCGTATAAGTGCGTGTAAGTGCGTGTAAGTGCGTGTACGTCCGTCTAAGTTCGTGTAAGTGCATGTAAGTACGTGTAAGTACGTGTAAGTGCGTGTAAGTACGTGCAAGCGCGTGTAAGTACGTGTAAGTGCGTGTAAGTACATGTAAGTGCATGTAAGTGCGTGTAAGTGCATGTAATTTTGTGTAAGTTTGTGTAAGAGCGTGTAAGTGTGTGTACGTTTGTGTAACTGCGTGAAAGTGCGTGTGAGTTCGTGTCAGTGCATGTCAGTGCGTGTAAGTGCGTGTAATTGCATGTAAGTGCGTGTAAGTATGTGTAAGTGTGTGTGAGTGCGTATGATTGCGTGTAAGTGCGTGTAAGTGCGTGTAAGTACGTGTAAGTTCGTGTAAGTACGTGTAAGTGTGTGTACATTTGTGTAAGTGTATGTAAGTGTGTGTAAGTGCGTGTAAGTGCGTATATGTTCGTGTAAGTGCGTGTACATGCGTGTAAGTGCGTGTAAGTACGTGGAAGTGCGTGAAAGTGTGTGTAAGTATGTGTAAGTACGTGTAAGTGCGTGTAAGTGTGTGTAAGTGCGTGTAAGTGCGTATAAGTGTGTGTAAGTTCGTGTAAGTGTGTGTAAGTGCGTGTAAGTGTGTGCAAGTACGTGTAAGTGCGTGTAAGTGTGTATACGTTCGTGTAAGTGTGTGTAAGTGCGTGTGAGTTCGTGTCAGTATGTGTAAGTGCGTGTAAGTGCGTGTAAGTGCGTGTAAGTGCATGTAAGTGTGTGTAACTGCATGTTAGTGAGTGTAAGTGTGTGTAAGTATGTGTACGTACGTTTAAGTGCGTGTAAGTGTGTGTAAGAGCGTGTAAGTTTGTGTAAGCACGTGTAAGTGTGTGTACGTTCGTGTAAGTGCGTGTTAGTGCATCTATGTGCGTGTACGTGTGTGCAAGTGTGTATAAGTGTGCGTAAGTTTGTGTAAATTCGTATCAGTGTGTGTAAGTATGTGTAAGTGCGTGTGAGTGCGTGTAAGTGCGTGTGAGTTTGTGTCAGTACGTGTAAGTGCGTGTAAGTGCATGTAAGTACGTGTAAGTGCGTGTAAGTGCGTGTAAGTGCGTGTGAGTATGTGTAAGTGCGTATAAGTGCGTGTAAGTTTGAGTAAGTGTGTGTAAGTGCGTGTTTGTTCGTGTAAGTGCGTGTAAGTACGTGTAAGTGCGTGTAAGCGTGTGTAAGCGATGGTAAGTTCGTTTAAGTGCATGTAAGTGTGTGTAAGTGCCTGTAATTGCGTGTAAGTGTATGCAAGTACATGCAAGTGTGTGTAAGTGCGTGTGAGTGCGTGCAAGTGCATGTAAGTGCATGTAAGTTTGTATAAGTACGCGTAAGTATGTGTAAGTGCGTGTTAGTGCATGTAAGTGCATGTACATGCATGTAAGTACGTGTAAGTGCGTGTAAGTGTGTGTAAGTGCATGTAAGTACGTATATGTACGTGTAAGTACGTGTAATTACGTGTAAGTGCATATACGTGTGTGCAAGTATGTGTAAGTACGTGAAAGTACGTGTAAATGCGTTTAAGTGCGTATAAGTGCGTGTAAGTGCTTGTAAGTGCATGTTAGTGCGTGTAAGTATGTCTAAGTACGTGTAAGTACGTGTATGTATGTGTAAGTGCGTGTAAGTATGTACAAGTGCGTGTAAGTGCATGTAAGTGCATGTAAGTGCGGCTAAGTGCGTGTAAGTGTGTGTAAGTGCTTGTAAGTACATGTAAGTGCGTGTAAGTATGTGTAAGTGTGTGTAAGTGCGTGTAAGTTCCTGTAAGTGTGTGAAAGTTTGTGTAAGTGTATGTAAGTGTGTGTATGTTTGTATAAGTGCATGAAAGTGTGTGTGAGTTCGTGTCAGTGCGTGTAAGTGCGTGTAACTGCATGTAAGTACGCGTAAGTGTGTGTAAGTACGTGTGAGTGCGTGTGAGTGCGTGTAAGTGCGTGTAAGTGTGTATAAGTACGTATAAGTACGTGTAAGTTTGTATAAGTGCGTGTAAGTGTGTGTACGTTCGTGTAAGTGTGTGTAAGTGTGTGTAAGTGCGTGTAAGTGCGTGTAAATTTGTGTAAGTACGTGTAAGTACGTGTAAGTGCATATAAGTGTGTACAAGTGTGTGTATGTGCGTGTAAGTACGTATAAGTGTGTGTATGTATGTGTAAGTACGTGTCAGTGCGTGTAAGTGCGTGTACGTGCATTTCATTGTGTGTAAGTATGTGTAAGTGCGTGTAAGTGCGTGTGAGTACATGTGAGTGCGTGTGGGTGCATGTGCGTGCGTGTAAGTGTGTGTAAGTGCGTCTAAGTACGTGTAAGTTCGTGTAAGTGTGTGTAAGTGTGTGTACGTTCATGTACGTGCGTGTAAGTGCGTGTAATTTTGTGTAAGTGCGTGTAAGTGCGTGTAAGTCCGTGTAAGTTTGTGTAAGTGCATGTAAGTACATGGAAGTACGTGTAATTGTGTGTAAGTGCGTGTAAGTGTGTATAAGTGCGTGTAAGTGAGTGTAAGTGAGTGTAAGTGTGTATAAGTCCGTATAAGTGTGTGTAAGCATGTGTAAGTGCATGTAAGTACGTGTAAGTGCGTGTAAGTACATGTAAGTGCATGTAAGTATGTGTAAGTACGTGCAAGTGTGTGCAAGTACATGCAAGTGCGTTTAAGTATGTGTAAGTGTGTGTAAGTACGTATAAGTGCGTGTAAGTATGTGTAAGTTTGTATAAGTACGTGTAAGTATGTGTAAGTGCATATTAGTGCGTGTAAGTGCGTGTAAGTGTGTGTAAGTGCGTGTAAGTGCATGTAAGTGCGTGTAAGTGCGTGTAAGTGTGTGCAAGTGCGTATAGGTGTCTGTAAGTGCGTGTAAGTGCATATAAGTGCGTGTACGTGTGTGTCAATGCGTATAAGTTTGTGTAAGTGCATGTAAGTGCATGTAAGTACGTGAAAGTATGTGTAAGTGCGTGTAGGTGTGTGTAAGTACATTTAAGTATGTATAAGTGTTTGTAGGTGCGTTTAAGTACGTGTAAGTGCACACAAGTGTGTATACGTACGTGTAAGTGTGTGTAAGTACGTGTAAGTGCGTGTAAGTGTGTTTAAGTTCGTGTATTTGTGTGTAAGTATGTGTAAGTGCGTGTTAGTGCACGTAAGTGCGTGTAAGTGTGTGTAAGTACGTGTAAGTGTGTATAAGTGTGTGTAAGTGCGTGTAAGTATGTGTAAGAGTGTGTAAGTCCATGTAAGTGCATGTAAGTGCGTGTAAGTACGTGTAAGTGCATGTAAGTGCATGCAAGTGTGTGTAAGTGCGTGTAAGTGTGTGTAAGGGTATGTAAGTGCGTGTAAGTACGTGTAACTTTGCGTAAGTGCGTATAAGTGCGCTTAAGTGCATGTAAGTGCGTGTAAGTTAGTGTAAGTGTATGTGAGTGTGTGTAAGTACGTGTAAGTGCATGTTAGTGTGTATAAGTGCGTGTAAGTGCGTGTAAGTGCATACAAGTGTGTGTAAATGCGTGTAAGTTTGTGTAAGTACGTGTAAGTGCATATAAGTGTGTGTAAGTGCGTGTAAGTACGTGTAAGTGCGTGTAAGTGAGTGTAAGTGAGTGCAAGTGCATGTAAGTGCGTGTAAGTGTGTGTAAATGCATGCAAGTTTGTGTAAGTTCTTGTAAGTGCGTATAAGTGTGTGTAAGTGTGTATAAGTGCGTTAAAGTGCGTGCAAGTGAGTGTAAGTGAGTGTAAGTGCATGTAAGTGCGTATGAGTGTGTGTAAATGCGTGTACGTTTGTGTAAGTGCGTGTAAGTGCGTGTAAGTGTGTGTAAGTACGTGTAAGTGCGTGTAAGTGCGTATAAGTATGTGTAAGTGCGTGTAAGCATGTGTAAGTGTGTGTATGTGCGTGTAAGTGCGTGCAAGTGCGTGTAAGTGTGTGTAAGTGTGTGTAAGTGCGTGTAAGTGCGTGTATGTGCATGTAAGTATGTGTAAGTGCGTGTAAGGGCGTGTAAGTATGTGTAAGTGCGTGTAAGTGCGTGTAAGTACGTGTAAATGTGTGTAAGTGTGTGTAAGTGCGTGTAAGTTCGTGTATGTTCGTGTAAGTGCGTATAAGTGTGTGTACGTTTGTGTAAGTGCGTGAAAGTGTGTGTGACATATTGTCAGTACGTATAAGTGCGTGTAAGTATGTGTAATTGCGTGTAAGTGCGTGTAAGTGCGTGTAAGTGCGTGTGAGTGCGTGTGAGTGTGTGTGAGTGCGTGTGAGTGTATGTAAGTGTGTGTAAGTGCGTGTAAGTACGTGTAAGTTCGAGTAAGCATGTGTAAGTGTGTGAAAGTGCATGTAAGTGGGTGTAAGTGCGTGTAAGTACGTGTAAGTGCGTGTTAGTATGTGTAAGTACGTCTAAGTGTGTGTAAGTGCGTGTATGTGTGTGTAAGTACGTGTAAGTGTATATAAGTGTGTGTAATTATGTGTATGTACGTGTAAGTGTGTGTAAGTACGAGGTATGTGTAAGTGTGTGTAAGCACGTGTAAGTTTGTGTAAGTGCCTGTAAGTACGTGTAAGTGCGTGTAAGCGCGTGTAAGCGATTGTAAGTTCTTTTAAGTGCGTGTAAGTGCGTGTAAGTGCGTGTAAGTACGTGTACATGCGTGTATATGCTTGTAAGTTCGTGTAAGTGCATGTAAGTGCGTGTAAGTGCATGTAAGTGGGTGTAAGTGCGTGTAAGTGCGTGTAAGTGTGTGCAAGTGTGTGCAAGTGCATGCAAGTGTGTGTAAGTGCGTGTAAGTGCGTGTGAGTGCGTGTAAGAGCGTGTACATGAGTGTAAGTTCGTGTAAGTGCATGTAAGTATGTATAAGTTGGTGTTAGTACGTGTAAGTGTGTGTAAGTACGTGTAAGTGCGTGTAAGTATGTGTAAGTGTGTGCAAGTGCGTGTAAGTGCGTGTAAGTACGTGTAAGTATGTGTAAGTGCGTGTGAGTGCGTATAAGTGTGTGTAAGTGTGTGTAAGTGTGTGCGCGTGCGTGCCAATGCGTGTAAGTTCGTGTAAGTACGTGTAAGTGTGTGTAAGTGCGGTTAAGTGTGTGTAAGTGCGTGTACGTGTGTGTAAGTGTGTGTAAGTGTGTGTAAGTACGTGTAAGTGCATGTAAGTGCATGTAAGTACGTGTAAGAGTGTGTAAGTGCGTGTAAGTTCGTGTAAGTAGGTGAAAGTTTGTGTAAATGTGTGTAAGTACGTGTACGTTTGTATAAGTGCATGAAAGTGTGTGTGATTCGTGTCAGTGCGTGTAAGTATGTGTAACTGCATATAAGTGCGTATAAGTGTGTGTAAATGCGTGTGAGTAAGTGTGAGTGCGTATAAGTACGTGCAAGTGTGTGTAAGTGCATATAAGTGCGTGTAAGTTTGTATAAGTGCGTGTAAGTGTGTGTATATTCGTGTAAGTGTGTGTAAGTGTGTGTAAGTTTGTGCAAGTGCGTGTAAGTGCATGTAAGTGCTTGTAAATGTGTGCAAGTGCATGTAAGTGCATGTAAGTACGTGTAAGTACGTGTAAGAATGAGTAAGTGTGTGTCAGTGCGTGTAAGTACGTGTACGTGCGTTTCATTGCGTGTAAGTGCGTGTAAGTGCTTGTAAGTGTGTGTGAGTGCGTGTGAGTGCATGTAAGTGCGTGCAAGTGCGTGTAAGTGCGTGTAAGTTTGTGTAAGTGTGTGTAAGTATATGTAAGTGCGTGTCAGTGTGTGTAAGTGCATGTAAGTGCGTGTGAGTGCATGTGAGTGCGTGTGAGTGCATGTGAGTGCGTGTAAGTGCGTGTAAGTGTGTCTAAGTGCGTGTAAGTTCATGTAAGTGTGTATAAGTGTGTGTACGTTCGTGTACGTGCGTGTAAGTGCGTGTAAGTGTGTGTAAGTGCATGTAAGTTCGTGTAAGTACATGTAAGTGTGTGTAAGTACGTGTAAGTGTGTGTAAGTGCGCGTAAGTCCATGTAAGTTCGTGTAAGTGCATGTAAGTATGTGTAAGTACGTGTAAGTATGTGTATGTACATGTAAGTACGTGTAAGTGCGTGCAAGTGTGTGCAAGTACATACAAGTGCGTATAAGTGCGGGTTAGTGCGTGTAAGTGCGTGTAAGTGCGTGTAAGTGCGTGTAAGTTTGTGTAAGTGCGTGTAAGTATGTGTAAGTGCATATTAGTGCGTGTAAGAGCGTGTAAGTACGTGTACGTCTGTGTAATTGCATGTAAGTGCGTATAAGTGTGTGTAAGTGCGTGGAAGTTTGTATAAGTGTGTGTAAGTACATGTAAGTGCGTGTAAGTACGTATAAGTGCGTGTAAGTGTATGTAAGTGCGCGTAAGTACGTGTAAGTGCATGTAAGTGCGTGTAAGTGCACGCAAGTGCGTTCAAGTGCGTGTAAGTGCGTGTAAGTACGTGTATGTGCGTGTCAATGCTTGTAAGTTTGTGTAAGTATGTGTAAGTACGTGTAAGTGCGTGAAAGTGCGTATAAGTGCGTGTAAGTGCATGTAAGTACGTGTTAGTGCATGTAAGTGCGTGTAAGTGTGTGTAGGTGTGTTCAAGTGCGTGTAAGTGTATGCAAGTGTGTATAAGTACGTGTAAGTACGTGCAAGTGCGTGTAAGTGCGTGTAAGTATCTCTTAGTTTGTGTAACTGTGTGTAAGTATGTGTAAGTGCGTGTTAGTGCGTGTAAGTGCGTGTAAGTATGTGTAAGTGCGTGTAAGTGTGTGTAAGTGTGTGTAAGTGTGTGTAAGTGCATGTAAGTGCGTGTTAGTGAGTATAAGTGAGTGTAAGTGTGTATAAGTGCGTGTAAGTGTGTATAAGTACGTGTAAGTGCATGTAAGTATATGTAAGTGTGTGTAAGTACGTGTAAGTGCGTATATGTGCATGTAAGTGCGTGCAAGTGCATGTAAGTGCGTGTAAGTGTGTGTAAGTGCGTGTAAGTATGTGTATGTGCATGTAAGTACGTGTAAGTACGTGTAAGTGCGTGTAAGTACGTGTAAGTGCGTGTAAGTGCATGTAAGTGCGTCTAAGTGCGTTTAAGTGTGTGTAAGTATGTATAAGTGCGTGTAAATGCGTGTAAGTGTGTGTAAGTGTGTGTAAGTGCATGTAAGTGTGTGTAAGTGCCTGTAAGTACGTGTAAGTGTGTGTAAGTGTGTCTAAGTGCGTATAAGTTCGTGTAAGTTTGTATAAGTGCGTATAAGTGTGTGTACGTTTGTGTAAGTGCGTGAAAGTGTGTGTGAGTTTGTGTCAGTGTGTGTAAGTGCGTGTAAGTGCGTGTAATTGTGTGTAAGTGTGTGCAAGTGCGTGTAAGTGTGTGTGTATGTGTGTGAGTGCGAGTGAGTACGTGGGAGTGTATGTAAGTGTGTGTAAGTGCATGTAAGTGCGTGTAAGTTCGTGTAAGCGCGTGTAAGTGTGTGTAAGTGCATGTAAGTGGGTGTAAGTGCGTGTAAGTACGTGTAAGTACGTATAAGTGCGTGTAAGTACGTCTAAGTGTGTGTATGTGTGTATAAGTGCGTATAAGTGTGTATAAGTGCATGTAAGTGCGTATATGTACGTGTAAGAGTGTGTAAGTACGTGTAGGTACGTGTAAGTATGTGTACGCACGTGTAAATTCGTGTAAGTGCCTGTAAGTATGTGTAAGTGCGTGGAAGTACGTTTAAGTATGTGAAAGTATGTGTAAGTGTGTGTAAGTGCGTGTAAGTGCGTGTAAGTGCGTGTAAGTACGTGTAAGTACGTGTAAGTGTGTGTAAGTGTGTGTAAGTACGTGTAAGTGCATGCAAGTGCGTGTAAGTGCATGTAACTGCGTGTAAGTGCATGTAAGTGCGTGTAAGTGCATGTAAGTTTGTATAATTGCGTGTAAGTATGTGTAAGTGTGTGTTAGTGTGTGTAAGTGTGTATAAGTACGTGTAAGTGTGTGTAAGTGCGTGTAAGTGTGTATAAGTGCGTGTAAGTGTGTATAAGTGCGTGTAAGTGTGTGTAGGTACGTGTAAGGGCATGTAAGTGCGTGTAAGGTTGCATAAGTGCGTATAAGTACGTGTAAGTGTGTGTAAGTGCGTATAAGTGCATGTAAGTGCATGTAAGTACGTGTAAGTGCGTGTAAGTACGTGTAAGTTCGCGTAGGTGCGTGCAAGTATGTGTAAGTGAGTGTAAGTGCGTGTAAGTGCGTGTAAGTGCATGTAAGTGCGTGTGAGTTTGTGTACGTTTGTGTAAGTGTGTGTAAGTGCGTGTAAGTGAGTGTAAGTGCGTGTAAGTGCGTGTAAGTGAGTATAAGTGCGTCCTACTTGTGCCCTACTTGCACGCTAGTTGCGCCTTAGATGCGCCTTAGTTGCACCCAACTTGTACACAAGTTGCACCCTAGTTGCGCCCTTGTTGCGCCCTATTTGTGCCGTAGTCGCACCCTAGTTGCACCCTGGTTACACCCCAGTTACGCCCTAGTTGCACCCTAGTTGCGCCCTAGTTGCGCCCTGGTTGGGACCTAGTTGCGTCCTACTTGTGCCCTAGTTGTACCCTAGTTGCGCCCTAGTTGCACCCTAGATGCGTCCTAGTAACACCATAGTTGCGCCCTAGTTGCACCCTAGTTGCGCCCTAGTTTTGTTCTCGTTGCACCCTTGTCGCGCCCTAGTTGCGCCCTCGTTGCGTCCTTGTTGCGCCCTAGTTATGCCCTAGTTGTGCCCTAGTTGCTCCCTAGTTGCGCCCTAGTTGCGTCCTAGTTACGCCATAGTTATGCCCTAGTTGCACTCTAGTTGCGCCACAGTGGCGCCCTTGTTGCGTCCTTGTTGCGCCCTAGTTGCGCCTTAGTTGTGCCCTAGTTGCACCCTAGTTGCGCCCTACCTGCGCCCTAGTTGTGCCCTAGTTGCGCCCTAGTCGCGCCCTAGTTGCGCCCTAGTTGCACCCTAGTTGTGCCCTAGTTGCATCCTAGTTGCACCCTAGTTGCGCCCTAGTTGTGCCCTAGTTGCGTCCTAGTTGCGCCCTAGTTGTGTCCTAGTTGCGCCCTAGTTGTACCCTAATTGCACCCTAGTCGCGCCCTAGTTGCGCCCTAGTTACGTCCTAGTTGCGCCCTAATTGCGCCCTATTTGCGCCCTAGTTGCGCCCTAGTTGCACCCTAGTTGCGTCCTAGCTGCGCCCTAGTTGCGCCCTAGTTCCGCCCTAGTTGCGCCCTAGTTGCGTCCTAGTTGCGCCCTAGTTGCGTCCTAGTTGCGCCCTAGTTGCGTCCTAGTTGCGCCCTAGTTGCGTCCTAGTTGCGCCCTAGTTGCGTCCTAGTTGCGCCCTAGTTGCGTCCTAGTTGCGCCCTAGTTGCGTCCTAGTTGCGCCCTAGTTGCGTCCTAGTTGCGCCCTAGTTGCGTCCTAGTTGCGCCCTAGTTGCGTCCTAGTTGCGCCCTAGTTGCGTCCTAGTTGCGCCCTAGTTGCGTCCTAGTTGCGCCCTAGTTGCGTCCTAGTTGCGCCCTAGTTGCGTCCTAGTTGCGCCCTAGTTGCGCCCTAGTTGCGCCCTAGTTGCACCCTAGTTGTGCCCTAGTTGCATCCTAGTTGCACCCTAGTTGCGCCCTAGTTGTGCCCTAGTTGCGTCCTAGTTGCGCCCTAGTTGTGTCCTAGTTGCGCCCTAGTTGTACCCTAATTGCACCCTAGTTGCGCCCTAGTTGCGCCCTAGTTACGTCCTAGTTGCGCCATAATTGCGCCCTATTTGCGCCCTAGTTGCGCCCTAGTTGCACCCTAGTTGCGTCCTAGATGCGCCCTAGTTGCGCCCTAGTTCCGCCCTAGTTGCGCCCTAGTTGCGTCCTAGTTGCGCCCTAGTTGCGCACTAGTTGCACCCTACTTGCGCCCTACTTGCGCCCTACTTGCGCCCTAGTTGTACCTCAGTTGGGCACTAGCTACACCCTAGATGTACCCTGGTTACGCCCTAGTTGCGTCCTACTTGTGCCCTACTTGGTTCTAGTTGCGCCTTTGTTGTGCCCTAGTTGCAGTCTAGTTGCGCCTTAGTTGTGCCGTAGATGCGGCCTTGTTGCGCCCTAGTTGCGCCCTAGCTGCACCCTAGTTGTGCCCTAGTTGCGCCCTAGCTGCACCCTAGTTGCGCCCTAGTCACACCCTAGTTGCGCCCTAGTTGCGCCCTAGTTGCGCCCTAGTTGCGCCCTTGTTGCACCCTATTTGCGCCCTTATTGCACCCTACTTGTGCCCTACTAGAACCCTACTTGCGCCCTAGTTGTGCCTTAGTTGGGCACTAGCTACGCCCTAGTTGTGCCCTAGTTGCGCGCTAGTTGCGTCCTACTTGTGTCCTACTTGCGCGCTAGTTGCGCCTTAGTAGGGCCTTAGTTGTGTCCAACCTGCGCACTACTTGCACCCTAGTTGCGCCCTAGTTGCGCCCTAGTTGTGCCATACTTGAGCTCTTGTTGCACCCTAGCTGCACCCTACTTGCGCCCTAGTTGCGTCCTAGTTGCGCTCTAGTTGCGCCATACTTGCACCCTAATTGCGCCTTAGTTGCGCCCTACTTGCGCCCAACTTGCACACTACTTGCAGCCTAGTTGCACCCTAGTTGAGCCCTAGTTGCGCCCTAGTTACACCCTAGTGGCACCCTACTTGCGCCATACTTGCGCCCTAGTTACGCCCTAGTTGCGCCCTAGTTGCGCCCTACTTGTGCCCTAGGTGCGTCCTAGTTGTGCCCTAGTTGCACCCTAGTTGTGCCCTTCTTGCGCCCTTATTGCACCAAACTTACACCCTACAGGCGCCCTACTTGCGTCCTAGTTGCGCCTCAGTTGGGCACTAGCTACGCCCTAGTTGTACCCTAGTTGTGCCCTAGTTGCGTCTTACTTGCGCCCTACTTGCGCCCTAGTTGCACCCTAGTTGCGCCATACTTGCAGCCTAGTTACGCCCTAGTTGCACCCTAAATGCGCGCCCTAGTTGCGCACAAGTTGCACCCTACTTGGGCCCTGCTTGCACCCTACTTGCGCCCTAGTTGCGCCTCAGTTAGGCACTAGCTACGCACTAGTTGTACCATAGTTGCGGCCTAGTTGCGTCCTACTTGTGCAATGTTTGCGCCCTAGTTACGCCTTAGTTTTGCCAAAGTTGCGCCCTAGTTGCGCCCTAGGTACGCCCTAGTTGCGCTCTAGTTGCGCCCTAGTTGTGCCCTAGTTGCACCCTAGTTGCTCCCAAGTTGCGCCCTAGTTGCGCCCTAGTTGCCCCCAGTTGCGCCCTTATTACGCCCTAGTTGCGCCCTAGTTTTGCCCTAGTTGTGCCCTAGTTCCGCCCAAGTCGCGCCCCAGTCGTGCCCTAGTCGCGCTCTAGTCGTGCCATAGTTGCGTCCTAGTTGCATCCTAGTTGCGCCCTAGTTGCACCCTAGTTGCGCACTAGTTGCGCCCTAGTTGCGCCCTTGTTGTGCCCTCGTTGCGTCCTCGTTACGCCCTCGTTGCGCCCTCGTTGCGCTTAAGTTGCACCCTAGTTGCGCCATTGTTACGCCATAGCTGTGCCCCATTTGTGCCGTAGTTGCATCCTACTTGCACTTTACTTGCGCCCCACTTGCGCTCTAGTTACACCATTGTTGCGCCCTAGTTGCACCATAGTTGCGCCCTAGTTGCGCCCTAGTTGCACCCTAATTGCGCCCTAGTTGCGCTCTAGTTGCACCCTATTTGCGTCCTTATTGCACCCTACTTGTGCCCTACTGGCACCCTTCTTGCGCCCTAGTTGTGCCTTAGTTGGGCACTAGGTACGCCCTAGTTGTGCCCTAGTTGCGTCCTAGCTGCGTCCTACTTGTGCCCTACTTGCGCGCTAGTTGCGCCTTTGTTGCGCCTTAGTTGCGCCCAACGTGCACACTAGTTGCACCCTAGTTGCGCCCTTGTTGCGCCCCGGTAACGCCCAAGTTGCACCCTAGTTGCACAATAGTTGAGCCCTAGTTGCGACCTAGTTGCGTCCTAGTTGTGCCCTATTTGTGCCCTAGTTGCGCCCTAGTTGCACCCTAGATGCGTCCTAGTTACACCCTAGTTGCGCCCTAGTTACACCCTAGTTGCGCCCTAGTTGCGCCCTTGTTGCACCCTCGTCGCGCCCTAGTAGCGCCCTGGTTGCGCCCTTGCTGCGCCCTAGTTGCACCCTAGTTGCGCCCTAGTTGCGCCCTAGTTGTGCCCTAGTTGCGTCCAAGTTGCGCCCTAGTTGTGCCCTAGTTGCACTCTAGTTGCCTCCTAACTGCGCCCTACTTGCGCCCTAGTTGCGCCCTAGTTGCGCCTTAGTTGTGCCCTAGTTGCACCCTTCTTGCGCCATAATTGCGGCTTAGTTGTGCCCTAGTTGCGCCCTACTTGCGCCCTAGTCGCGTCCTAGTTGCGCCCTAGTTGCACCCTGGTTGCGCCCTTCTTGCGCCCCTATTGCACCCTACTCACGTCCTACTGGCGCCCTACTTGCGCCCAAGGTGCCTTAGTTGGGCACTAGCTACGCCCTAGTTGTGCCCTAGTTGCGCCCTAGTTGCGTCTTACTTGCGCCCTACTTGCGCCCTAGTTGCGCCCTAGTCGCGCCCTAGTTGCGCCCTAGTTGCACCCTAGCTGCGCCCTAGTTGTGCCCTAGTTGCACCCTAGTTGCGCCCTAGTTGCACCCTAGCTGCGCCCTAGTTGTGCCCTAGTTGCACCCTAGTTGCGCCCTAGTTGCCCCCTAGTTGCGTCCTGGTTGCACCCTGGTTGCGCACTAGTTGCCCCCTAGTTGCGCCCTAGTTGGGCCCTAGTTGCGCCCTAGTTGCGCCCTAGTTGCGACCTAGTTGTGTCCTAGTTGTGCCCTAGTTGCGCCCTAATCGCACCCTAGTTGCACCCTAGTTGCGCCCTAGTTGCGCCCTAGTTTCGCCATAATTACGCCCTAGTTGCGCCCTAGTTGCACCCTTTTTACACCGTAGTTGCGTCCTAGTTGCGCCCTAGTTGCGCCCTAGTTCCGCCCTAGTTGCGCCGTAATTGCGCCCTAGTTGCGTCCTAGTTGCGCACTAGTTGCACCCTACTTGCGCCCTACTTGCGCCCTACTTGCGCCCTAGTTGCGCCCTAGTTGTGCCCTAGTTGCGTCTTACTTGCGCCCTACTTGCGCCCTAGTTGCACCCTAGTTGCGTCATACTTGCAGCCTAGTTACGCCCTAGTTGCACCCTAAATGCGCGCCCTAGTTGCGCACAAGTTGCACCCTACTTGCGCCCTACTTGCACCCTACTTGCGCCCTAGTTGCGCCTCAGTTAGGCACTAGGTACGCCCTAGTTGTACCATAGTTGCGGCCTAGTTGCGTCCTACTTGTGCCATATTTGCGTCCTAGTTACGCCTTAGTTTTGCCATAGTTGCGCCCTAGTTGCGCCCTAGGTGCGCCCTAGTTGCGCTCTAGTTGCGCCCTAGTTGTGCCCTAGTTGCACCCTAGTTGCTCCCAAGTTGCGCCCTAGTTGCGCCCTAGTTGCCCCCAGTTGCGCCCTTATTACGCCCTAGTTTCGCCCTAGTTTCGCCCTAGTTGTGCCCTAGTTGCGCCCTACCTGCGCCCTAGTCGCGTCCTAGTTGCGCCCTAGTTGCACCCTGGTTGCGCCCTTCTTGCGCCCCTATTGCACCCTACTCACGCCCTACTGGCGCCCTACTTGCGCCCAAGGTGCCTTAGTTGGGTACTAGCTACGCCCTAGTTGTGCCCTAGTTGCACCCTAGTTGCGTCTTACTTGCGCCCTACTTGCGCCCTAGTTGCGCCCTAGTCGCGCCCTAGTTGCGCCCTAGTTGCACCCTAGCTGCGCCCTAGTTGTGCCCTAGTTGCACCCTAGTTGCGCCCTAGTTGCCCCCTAGTTGCGTCCTGGTTGCACCCTGGTTGCGCACTAGTTGCGCCCTAGTTGTGCCCTAGTTGCGCCCTAGTTGCGCCCTAGTTGCGCCCTAGTTGCGACCTAGTTGTGTCCTAGTTGTGCCCTAGTTGCGCCCTAATCGCACCCTAGTTGCACCCTAGTTGCGCCCTAGTTGCGCCCTAGTTGCGCCCTAGTTGTGCCCTAGTTGCGCCCTAATCGCACCCTAGTTGCACCCTAGTTGCGCCCTAGTTGCGCCCTAGTTGCGCCCTAGTTTCGCCATAATTACGCCCTAGTTGCGCCCTAGTTGCGCCCTTGTTACACCGTAGTTACGTCCTAGTTGCGCCCTAATTCCGCCCTAGTTGCGCCCTAATTGCGACCTAGTTGCGTCCTAGTTGCGCACTAGTTGCACCCTACTTGCGCCCTACTTGCGCCCTACTTGCGCCCTAGTTGCGCCCTAGTTGTGCCCTAGTTGCGTCTTACTTGCGCCCTACTTGCGCCCTAGTTGCACCCTAGTTGCGCCATACTTGCAGCCTAGTTACGCCCTAGTTGCACCCTAAATGCGCGCCCTAGTTGCGCACAAGTTGCACCCTACTTGCGCCCTACTTGCACCCTACTTGCGCCCTAGTTGCGCCTCAGTTAGGCACTAGCTACGCCCTAGTTGTACCATAGTTGCGGCCTAGTTACGTCCTACTTGTGCCATATTTGCGCCCTAGTTACGCCTTAGTTTTGCCATAGTTGCGCCCTAGTTGCGTCCTAGGTGCGCCCTAGTTGCGCACTAGTTGCGCCCTAGTTGTGCCCTAGTTGCACCCTAGTTGCTCCCAAGTTGCGCCGTAGTTGCGCCCTAGTTTGCCCCCAGTTGCGCCCTTATTACGCCCTAGTTGCGTCCTAGTTTCGCCCTAGTTGTGCCCTAGTTGCGCCCTACCTGCGCCCTAGTCGCGTCCTAGTTGCGCCCTAGTTGCACCCTGGTTGCGCCCTTCTTGCGCCCCTATTGCACCCTACTCACGTCCTACTGGCGCCCTACTTGCGCCCAAGGTACCTTAGTTGGGCACTAGCTACGCCCTAGTTGTGCCCTAGTTGCACCCTAGTTGCGTCTTACTTGCGCCCTACTTGCGCCCTAGTTGCGCCCTAGTCGCGCCCTAGTTGCGCCCTAGTTGCACCCTAGCTGCGCCCTAGTTGTGCCCTAGTTGCACCCTAGTTGCGCCCTAGTTGCCCCCTAGTTGCGTCCTGGTTGCACCCTGGTTGCGCACTAGTTGCGCCCTAGTTG
>SZWC01004586.1:126595-137311 GCA_023375785.1 Penium margaritaceum
TGCCTAAGGCTGCACACCAAATCCTAGGATTCGTGAATAAGATTCGTGAACCCGGATAAAGATTCGGATTCGGGGATCCGAATCCTTCATGAGGATTCGATTCGGGATTCGGAGATCCTTTTCCCTATTGCTTCAACATGGAAACAGGGATTTATGTGGAAGATTAGATGATTTTTACCTGCCATCACTCATATGATTCGGAAAAGATTCGTGAATCTTACGGATTCGCGAATCCAGATTCGGATTCGTGAATCAAAGCCAGACCTGGATTCGGATTCGTGAATCCGAATCCAATATGGGATCCGGGAATCTTACCCGGTGTGCACCCTTAATCACCCGCTGGATCGGCTCTTGCACAGACCGTGACAAGACGGCGCCAAGGCCGTCCCGCGACCAGTCGGTGGTGATGGAGAAGGGTAGGTTGAAGTCAGGGAACTCAAGCATGGGGGCAGTGACCAGCCGATGTTTGATTTCCACCCACGCAGCGGCGCACTCCGGGGTCCAGTCGAAGGGGATGTCCTGATGGGTCAGCTGCTGCAGCGGGCGGATAATGCGCGCATGATCGCGGACAAACTTGCGGTAGAAGGAGACTAAGCAGAGGAAGATCTTGACCTGTCCCGCGGTTGTGGGTTGACGCAATTCCTGGACAGCTACGATCTTGGCGGGGTTGGTCCTGATGCCGTCGGCGCTCATGACGAAGCCCAGGAATTCCATTTCCGCGGCACCAATGGAGCACTTGGCGGCCTTGAGTTTGAGGTTCGCAGTGCGGAGGGCGGAGAAGACGGCGGTGAGGGAGGAGAAGAGATCTGTGAAGCAGTGGGCTGCGACCATAATATTGTCAATATAGCAGCTCACATTGGGGATGCCGCGGAGGGTAGAGTCCATGACGCGCTGGAATGTGGCGCTGGCATTGCGGAGGCCGAAGGGCATACGGGTGAAGGCGTAGAGACCGTCGGGGGTGACGAAGGCCGTCTTAGCTATGGAATCCGGGTGCATCGGGACGGCATGGAAGGCTGTCTTTACGTCGAGTTTTGCAAACCATCCGTGCCCTTGCTGACGCTCCTGGATGTCGATGATCAGCGGCATGGGATAGGCGTCCTCCTCTGTGACGCAGTTCAGGTCGCGGAAGTCGACACAGAATCGTTTGGAGCCATCCGGTTTCCCAACAATCACCAAATTGGCACGCCAGGGGCTGACGATGGGGACAATCACACCCTGTGCCTTCAGCTCCGCGAGACCCTCGTTGATAATCTGTTCCTGGTCCGGGAGAATACGGAGGACTTTCTGTTTGATCGCAGCCGCTGTGCCGGTGTTGATGACATGGGAGGCATTGACAGCACCCAGGTCTGTCGCGGAGCCAGAAAAGATGTCGGTAAAGGAATCCAACAAATCTCGGAAGTCCTGCTTCTGGGCCGCGGAGAGGCGAGGGTGCTGGATGTGGTCCCACCGCGGGGGTGGTGGCGGTGGTTTGTCACGGATGGGGTAGAAGTCATCGTCTTCCTCCAGGGGAAGTCCCTGACCAAATGCTTGCTCGCTCTGCAACCAGAGTCCCAGAAGGCTCGCACGCACTCCTGGTTCTGCATTGTCCGCGGAGCGCTCACGCCACTCCTTGACAGGCATCTGCTCTGCATCAAGAACGGGTTCCGCTGGGAGTCGGGCGTGCGTGTCTTCCTGCACCGCCTCTGAGAGAGAAAAGGGTGAGGCGTCGGATACTGACACCGTCACACGGTCCCCCACCGTGATAAGGGCGTACTCTTTTGTGCCCGAGGCGGAGGTGAGTTGCATAACGCCGAGGGAGAACAAGAGATTGCCATACCGCGGAAGGAGATAGTCCATGCCCAGGAGGACGTCATAGGTCCGCGCCTGAGTCACCTGGACATCCACTGGTTCGTGCAGGATACCCACTTGCAAGGGCAATCCCCGCACTTCACCATCTCCGTAATCCAACCATCCTGCGGAGTTACTGAACAGCCGCCGCGTCATGAGGATGTAGTCCGCCCATCCAACGAGGCAGAGGACGCGGAGGGCCACAGTGGTGTGGGTGGCACGGGTGTCAATGATGGCCAGGAACTTACGACCACAGATCAGACCACGCAGCAGGCCACCTCGTAGTGGCGGTCGTCGCGGCGGGGTGGCTCCAGGGGCTGTGGTGCCCAGCCCCAATCCATCTCCTCTGTAGTCAATGTGGGAGAGGCCTCGACTACGATACGTTGGGTGTTGAGGGTGCCGTGGGGCTGAGTGGTGCAAGCAAGGGAGATGCCAACGGTTTGGAGGCGGTAGTTGGCTTTGGTGAATTCCTCTCTGAGCCGCGGAGCCAGCTCGGGGTGGAGGCAGAGGAAGTCGAAGAAGTTCACGGAGGCGATGGGAGTGGTGAAGAGTCTATCCATCGGGTCTGTGGAATCAGCTGCAAGGGTGGGAGTGGGTTGAGGTGCAGATGAGATGTGTGTAGCAGCTGGGGGTACCGCAGGCGCAGGGTTTGATTGTCGGCGCGTTTCGGGGGGTCGCATTGAGCGGGCAGCGATAGCCTCCTGTAGCCGGGCCTCGGCAGCTTCCGCTCGCCGTCGCAGGTCGTCCTGGAGCTGCGCAGCTTCCTGGAGGTCCCATATGCAGAGCTTAATCTGACGGGCGTGTGAGATGAGTTCCGTCTCCGCGGGCGTGGGCGTTGCCTCCGTAGTCTCGTCCTCAGCCATGGGCAAACCCAGTCTTACATTGCAAACGCCGGCCGTAGGGTTCGGCGGCGGGTTTGGTAAGATGCCTTGACCCGTTTCCTGAGCCGCCGAGTCCTGTCCAGTGGGAGGTGGAAGCGGTGGCTGCAAGTGCTGCTGTTGCTGTTGCTGATGCTACTGCTGCTGGCCCGGCCATGCCTGGTTGTAGTACTGCTGTCACTGCTAGACCATGGGATCCGGGGAAGTTGGCTCAGGGCGTGGAGCTGCTTGTCGCTTGCCCGGGCAGTTCCGGGCGATGTGCTCCAAGCGCTGACACGTATAGCAAGCCTTGGGCTTTTGTTGCTGTGGAGGCGGGACATGTGAAGATGGGGGGTGCATGGGTGTCGCCGCCCTGGTACTGTCGGGTCGACCACTATCTGGTGAAGATAGCCGTAGCATCCCGCACCGCATCTTGAAGGGACAGGTAGCGGTCCGCGACCATGAGACTGCTGATCTCATCCGGAAGTACGCGGATGAGGTTCTGTAGCAGAACCCAGAGCCGCAGACCCTCCCCCTGCGGACTCTTGGCCACTGAGGCCCAGGTCAGGAACTGGTCCAAGAATCTGCGAATGTCATCGTCCTTGCGCATGACCTCCTTCTCAATCTTCCGCAGCGCTTCCTCCTTTGTCAGGTGCTTGAAGCGCTCGATGAGGGCGTTACCAAAGTCTTCGAATGACGAGAAAGGTGCTCGCGCATTGTACCAGTCCGCTGCTGCTCCCTGGAGGTGAAGTTCCGCAGTGGCGAGGCAGAGGTCGGGCGGNGCAGACCCTCCCCCTGCGGACTCTTGGCCACTGAGGCCCAGGTCAGGAACTGGTCCAAGAATCTGCGAATGTCATCGTCCTTGCGCATGACCTCCTTCTCAATCTTCCGCAGCGCTTCCTCCTTTGTCAGGTGCTTGAAGCGCTCGATGAGGGCGTTACCAAAGTCTTCGAATGACGAGAAAGGTGCTCGCGCATTGTACCAGTCCGCTGCTGCTCCCTGGAGGTGAAGTTCCGCAGTGGCGAGGCAGAGGTCGGGCGGAATCCGGTCGATGCTAGCATAGAGGATTATTTGTTTGAGACAGACCCAGGGGTCTTCCTCCGGGGCACCTTTGAAAGAGTCCAGCCGGGGGATGTTGGCAGGCTCGGAACGGATGTATTGCAGCTGCGGAACAGTGCTGCGGTTAGTCGTCAATGCAGTCACAGCATGTGGCGGGGGGATGGCTGCAGGTGGAGCTGCGGAGTATCCACTTGCATGGATCGGCATTTGGAGTTGCCCCGTGGGCATGGGAAGACTTGCTTGCGTGGGAGGGAGAGGCATGTACCAGGAAGAGGGAGCGGTTGTGGAGGCAGTGTAGGGTGTGGAGAAGAATGCCGTCCCAGGCGGCAGCATCTGGGTTCCGTGCACCGTTGGTACCGCTGTTTGCGATATCTAGTACATCGGAGCCGGTGGGACTGTAGCCGCGGTGTGGAGAGGGGCTGCAGCTCCAGTGCTGGTGGTCGGGTGCGGATTCCCTTGAAGCTACTGTAGGGGCAGGTACAAATGGCTCTGTGTAGTTTGTTGTGGTATTGGCGGCGAGACCTGGGGAGGTGCCCCAACTGGCATTGTTCCCACCGGCTGTTGGTGGTGGAGCTGTTAGTAGGTGGGCATGTGTGGCTGCGGGGTCATGGTGGGCGCGATCGTCTCCGGCACTATCCCCACCGGCATCGGACCCATCTGCTGCTGTGTCTGGGTCATCCACAGGGCTGGCATGGCCGCAGGGGATCACGTTGTAGCCGTCAGCTGTGTTCCACCTCCAGTCGCTTACTACTGCTGACTCGTTGGTTGGTTCCCGGTCAGCAGAGACTGGACCGTGTTCCCTTGGTAGTTGACTCCGCTGCCGGGCTGAGGCACCTGCTGTGCCGGCTGCGGGACTGCGGAGGGCCCGGCCATCACCCCCACTTGCATCGTGAGCTGCGGTGGCATATGCGCTGGCTGCTGTGGTCCCATCGTGGGCTGATGCGACATGGCCGCCGCCTGCATGGTGCTCATCATCATCTGCTGCTGTGGTGGTGTACTTGGCGCAGGTGGCTGCGGGGGTGCCCCGGTTGGCAGGGTGATCGGGTTTGGTTGTGATGCGGGGGGCTGTTGCACCGTACTTGCCTGTCCACCCCCCGTATGCTGCTGCCGCGGATAACTCGGTGGCAAGACCATTCCGATTGCTTGGAGCTGCGCGGTCGCTTCCACCGCGGTTCTTCCCATGGTCAGGAGAGTCTGGCCCATGGGAAGTTGGTTCACTGGTGGCTGCGCAACTCCCGATTCCTGCACAGACATAGGCATCCCCATCTGCATGCCTCCTGTAGGTTGTGCGGATACGACCATCTACTGCTGCTGTAATCCGGGCACAGGTGGTTCCGCGGCCAGGGCGCCCGTGATTGCCCTGGCCGGCTGCTGCGACGGGTTCGTCTCCTGAGGCATCCCAAGGGCGGGGTTTAGTAGTCCCACCCTCTGCTGCTGCGCCGTCATCCACTGGTCGTTCGGTGCTGGTACCTCGGGGATCCCTGAATCATCGGGGCTCAGCGGTAAGGGTTGAGGGTGTGCTGGTGGGGGCACGTGCTGCGCCTGTGTTCCCCCAGGGACCTGCTGCTGCTGCCCGCCCCAAAGCCGATACACCAGTCCGCGGTAGACCTCCAGCTCTCCACCACCGGAGGATTCCTGCAGGGAAGGTGGCACATCGGAGAACCACTACGCCCCAAGTGGCACATTTGGCTGGTCCCCCTGGCCCTGTTGATGCTGGGCCGACCCATGGCTGTCGGAACTGTGGACACTCTCCACCTCCACATGTTCGGCCAGCGCATCCATAATGCGGCGCCAGTGCAGCTACTCCAACCACTCGGTCACTCGTCGGTGCAAGGCGAGCGGATCGGAGCCTGGTGAGGAGCTGACTAGTGCGCGGGACAACACAAGTGGGGAATCCCGGCTTTCCGCGCAGGTTGTGGCCCGTCGTGGCAGGAAGCACCGCGCTGATGACTGCTGCTGCCGTCGCTTGGTGTCCTGATGCACGAAGCTGGCTGCTGACATGAACGACTGATCTGAAAGGCACGTGCAGCTCTGCTGGCAAAGAGCAAAGAACTCTCCACGCTCACCGCACCATGACACTGATACCCCCAATTTTGCCGTGTCCCTGATTTTTCCGCGGACGGCAACTCTTCGCGGATCTCCGCGGATTACTTACTTTAACACAAGTTACTACAAGTGATCAACAAGACACGGTTGTCTCCCTTGAGCTAGAGGCTACTCTGCGGATCACGAGTTTGGGACTGCTACGCATACACTTCAATGAGAATTGATACTCCACGAGCCACTAGAGTACGGCAACCCACAATGGAAACCCCCGACTATCAGCTATTCCGCGGACCACAGTTTTAGACTTCTGCGCAGGCACCTCACCGATGAGTGATGCTCCGCGTTCCACTTCTTCCCACACGGGAGTCCACCACCTCGTGGCGTGCGACTCCTCTCCACGGAACCCCGTTCCGCGGACGTGTGTAAGCAAGGGACACCGCCGGCAGCCCACCTCACTCGGACTTTTGGTTCTTCACGCACCTACTCCCATGTTCCGCGGACCGGATTCCAAGAGTGATGGAAGGCAAGAGGGCGATGGGCGGAGAACACAGAGAGTTGGCAAATGTCTTTGATAAGGCTTGTAATGCGGAATACACAGAATGCTCGGGAAGCAAGAAAGACTGAGTTAGACTTCTCCTACTGCTAGTGAGGCCCCTTTTCTACTTGGGACTCCGCACGGCATCTCTATGCGCCGACGGTCTCATCCATCTCACATCCCCTACTTCCTTCTACTTGGACTCCACGCGGTGCGGCTACGCACCGCGGGTCTCGTCCCTAATCACACACACACACCCACACACCGCATATCTTCTGCTGTCTACTTTCTTCATCCGCGGCTTGCGCACGCGGTTCTTCGTGTTCTTCGTTGAATCTTTGTTCTTTGCGGTGCGTCTCCCGGAACTCCTCCGTGATTGGTGCTTGGTCCCTTACGCTGATTGGATGTTCTTCCCCCGGTTGCTCGGCCTTTCCGCTGTCCTGCCTGTCCGCTGTCAGTGACTGTGGATCCCGCTGCGATTCGCCTCTGTTCTCCTTGCACCGCGGTTTTCCCCGCCGCCCCTTCCCGCCTTTGCCACTGGTGCTCACATTGGAGTGTCTACCGCGGGTGAGCTGCCCTCGCCTATGGCGACTCCTTAGCGGACACCTTGATCTTTACCTTTCCCAGCTCCGCGCTACCCCTTGCTTAACCGCGCCCGCGGGAGCCGACATTCTTCGCGCGGATCCTCCTCTGCACCGATTCTTCTTCCGCGGTTGGCCTCTTTCGCGGAGCTGCGGCAGAATTATGCTTGACAACTGGTCAGAAACACAGTGGTCAGAAACACAGTGGTCAGAAATACGGTGGTCAGAAACACAGTGGGCGGACACACACTGGTCAGAACCAATTTGGTCAGAAACACAGTGGTCAGAAACAAAGTGGTAAGAAATACACTGGTCAGAAAAACACTGGTCAGAAACACCGTGTTCAGAAACACAGTGGTCAGAAATACAATGGTCAGAAACACAGTGGTCAAAAACACAGTGGTCAGAAACACACTGGTCAGAAACACACTGGTCGGAAACACAGTGGTCAGAACACAGTGGTCATAAACACAGTAGTCAGAAATACAGTGGTCAGAAACACGGTAGTCATAAACACACTGGTCATAGTCACAGTGGTCAGACACACAGTGGTCAGAAACACAGTGGTCAGAAACACACTGGTCTGAAACACAGTGGTCAGAAACACATTGGTCAGAAACACAGTGGTCAGAAACAAACTGGTCAGAAACACAGTGGTCAGAAACACAGTGGTCAAAAACACAGTGGTCAGAAAGACACTGGTCAGAAACACACGGGTTGGAAACACAGTGGTCAGAACACAGAGGTCAGAAACACAGTTGTCAGAAATACAGTGGTCAGAAACACGGTAGTCAGAAACACACTGGTCATAGTCACAGTGGTCAGAAAGACAGTGGTCAGAAACACAGTGGTCAGAAACACACTGGTCAGAAACACAGTGGTCAGAAACACACTGGTCAGAAACACACTGGTCAGAAGCACAGCAGTCAGAAACACACTGGTAAGAAACACACTGGTAAGAAACACGGTGGTCAAAAACACAGTGGTCAGAAACACAGTGATCAGAAACACACTGGTCTGAAACACACTGGTCTGAAACACACTGGTCGGAAACACAGTGGTCATAAATACACTGGTTAGAAACACAGTGGTCAGAAACACACTGGTCAGAAACACGGTGGTCAGGAACACAGTGATCAGAAACACAGTGGTCAGAAATACAATGGTTAGAACCAAAGTAATCAGAAACACACTGGTTAGAAACACAGTGGTCCGAAACACACTGGTCTGAAACACACTGATCAGAAACTCAGTGGTCATGAGCACAGTGGTCAGAAACACACTGGTCAGAAACACAGTGGTCAAAAACAAACTGGTCAGAAACAGAGTGGTCATAAACACTTTGGTCAGAAACAGAGTGGTCAGAAACACAGTGGTCAGAAATACAGTTGTCAGAAACACAATGGTCAGACACACACAAGTGAGAAACACAGTGGTCAGAAACACAGTGGTCAGAAACATAGTGGTAAGAAATACACTGGTCAGAAACACACTGGTCAGAAACACTGTGTTCAGAAACACAGTGGTCAGAAATACAGTGGTCAGAAACACACTGGTCAGAAATACACTGGTCAGAAACACAGTGGTCAGAAACACACTGGTCAGAAACACACAAGTCAGAAACACAGTGGTCATAACACACTGGTCAGAAACACAGTGGTCAGAAATACAGTGGCCAGAAACACGGTAGTCAGAAACACACTGGTCATAATCACAGTGGACAGAAACACAGTGGTCAGAAACACAGTGGCAAGAAATACACTGGTCAGAAACACAGTGGTCAGAAACACAGTGGTCAGAAACAGAGTGGTCAGGACCACACTGGTCAGAAACACACTGGTGAGAAACACACTAGTCAGAAACATCCATGGTCAGAAAGACACTGGTCAGAAACACATTGGTCAGAAACACAGTGGTCAGAAACACAGTGGTCAGAAACACAGTGGTCAGAAACACAGTGGTCAGAAAAACAGAAGTCAGAAACAAAGTGGTCAGAAACACAGTGGTAGGAAACACACTGGTCTGAAATAGATTGGTCAGAAACACAATGGTCAGAAACACAATGGTCAGGAACACAGTGGTCAGATACACACGGGTCAGAAACACCCAGGTCAGAAACACAGTGGTCAGAAACACAGTGGTCATGAACACACTGTTCAGAAACACATTGGTCACAAACACAATGGTCAGAAACACACTGGTCAGAAACACAGTGGTCATAAACACAGTGGTCAGAAACACAGTGGTAAAAAACACAGTGGTCAGAAACAGACTGGTCAGAAACACAGTGGTCATAAACACACTGGTCAGAAACACAGTGGCCAGGAACACAGTGGTCGGAAACAAACTGGTCAGAAACAAACTGGTCAGAAACCGAGTGATCAGAACACAGTGGTCAGACACAGTGGTCAGAAACACAGTGGTCAGAATCACAGTGGTCAGAAACACAGGGGTCATAAACACACTGATCAGAAACACACTGGTCAGAAACACAGTGGTCAGAAACACAGTGGTCAGAAACACAGTGGTCAGAAACACAGTGATCAAAAACACAGTGGTCAGAAACACACTGGTCAGAAACACAGTGATCAGAAATCCAGTGGTCATAAACACACTGGTCAGAAACACAGTGGTCAGAAACACACTAGTCCAAAACACAGTGGTCATAATCACACTGGTCACAAACACATTGGTCAGAAACACAGTGGTCAGATCCACAGAGGTCAGAAACACGGTGGTCAGAAACACACTGGTCAGAAACACACTGGTCAGAAACACTGCGGCCAGAGACACAGTGGTCAGAAACACACTGGTCAGAAACACACTGGTCAGAAACACACTGGTCAAAAACACACTGGTCAGAAACACACTGGTCAGAGAGACAGTGGTCAGAAACACAGTGTTCAGAAATACAGTGGTCATAAACACAGTGGTCAGAAACACACTGGTCAGAAACACAGTGGTCAGAAACGAACTAGTCAGAAACACGCTGGTCAGAAACACAGTGGTCAGAAACACACTGGGCATAAACACTGTGGTCATCAACACAGAGGTCAGAAACATAATGGTCAGAAACACACTGGTCAGAAACACAGTGGTCAAAAACACACTGGTCAGAAACACAGTGGTCAAAAACACACTGGTCAGAAACACAGTGGACAGAAACACACTGGTCAGAAACACACTGGTCAGAAACCCAGTGGTCAGAAAAACACTGGTCAGAAACACACTGGTCAGAAACACAGTGGTCAAAAACACAGTGGTCAGAAACACACTGGTCAGAAGCACACTGGTCGGAAAAACACTGGTCTGAAACACAGTGGTCAGAAACACAGTGGTCATAAGCACACTGGTCAGAAATACGGTGGTCAGAAACACGGTGGTAAGAAACACGGTGGTCAGAAACACATTGGTCAGAAACACAGTGGTCAGAAACAAACAGGTCAGAAACACACTGGTTAGAAACAAAGTAATCAGAAACACACTGGATGAAACACAGTGGTCACAAACACACTGGTCAGAAACACACTGGTCAGAAATACAGTGGTCAGGAACACGGTGGTCAGAAACACACTGGTCAGAAACACAGTGGTCAGAAAGAAACTGGTCAAAAACTGAGTGGTCAGAAACACACTGGTCAGAAACACACTGGTCAGAAACACACTGGTCAGAAACACAGTGGTCAGAAACACAGTGGTCAGAAACACAGTGGTCAGACACACACTGGTCAGAAACACAGTGGTCAGAAACACAGTGGTCAGAAACACAGTGGTCAGAAACACAGTGGTCAGAAACACAGTGGTCAGAAACA
>SZWC01004587.1:17809-59314 GCA_023375785.1 Penium margaritaceum
GACACGTCCAGTGTCTTCAGCAACCTCTGCCCAGCTGGTGTCATAGGCGTCGACGCTGTGGGGGTGGACTCAAGCAGGGAAGCAAAGCGCTCCCCCAGACTGCGAACGTACGCAGCCTGGTGCACATGGAGGGTGCGACGCGACCGGTCACGCTCAAGCTCCATGCCCAAGAAGACACGAGCAGGACCGAGGTCCTTCATCTTGTACGTGGACTGCAGAAGGCTCTTCACTGACCTAACAGCATCCTGGCTAGGCGAGGCTATCAGCAGGTCATCTACATAGACTAGGACAGCCACGAACGGCGCAGAAGGTGGAGTCACAAAGAGTGAAGGGTCCACCGTACTGCGTCGGTACCCTCCTCTCTCGAGGGTGGACGTGATCTCCTGGTTCCAGCACCGAGGTGACTGCTTCAGGCCGTAAAGGGCTTTCCGCAGTCGCCAGACTCTGTCAGTGCCATCGAAGAAGCCTGGAGGCTGGACCATGTAGATTTCTTCGTCCGGCCGTCCGTGCAGGAATGCATTATTCACATCCATCTGTTCAAGCTCCCAGTCATGGTGAGCCACGAGACTCAGCAGCGCTCTGGCTGTGGTGTACCGTCCGACCGGTGCAAATGTTTCATCAAAGTCGATGCCTGGGACCTGGGAGAATCCCTTCGCTGTGGGCCTCGCCTTGTACTTGTCCAGAGCGCCATTGGGTTTGTACTTCCGTCGAAAGACCCAACGAGCGTCAATGGCCTTGCGACCAGGCGGTAAGCCAACTAGCTCATAGACCGCGTGATCATCCAAAGCGTTCAGCTCATCACGCATGGCCGCCTCCCACTGTTGGGCGTCAGTGGAAGCACGTGCTCGACGCACTGTGGTTGGCTCAGGTGGCAGAGCTGTGGTGGCTGACGCAGCGTGACATTGTGCAATGCTGCTCGAAACAGCTACCTCCAATGCGTGCGCATGCTCTGAGGCAAGGAGCGCATGGCCAAGGGCAGAGCTGGGGTGGACAACCCCTGTGGACAAGCCGAGGGCATCCATGCCAGTAGGAAGGACAGGAGACGGCCCAGTCTGAGACTGGGAGGGGGGGTACTGAGACCGTAGTGCCAGCGTGTTGAGGGAGCGCACGAAGGCGTTCGCCTCGGACGAAAGGGGAGACCGGAACAGGACCAGTGGTGGTCAGTGGCGGAGATGGACCAGCCACATGAGGAAGGGAAGAGACAGGGGAGGCAGCCACCGGAGGCGTGACCGGACTGGACGGAGAAATAGGTGAGGGTACCGCGGCTGACTGGACAGCGTCCAAGACAGGGGAGGACGGGGCCGCGGAGGAGGAGCTGCTGGAAGACGGGGAAGAAGTGGGAGCAGGACCGGACGACGAGGGCGGATTGGATGCCGGACCGGACGACGAAGACTGCAATGAGGGTGACAACTGCGGTGTAGCAGCAGGGACTGCAGGGGTGGCAGGACCGACCACCCCCCCCAGCCAAGAGAGAGGCAGGAGAGAGGAGGTAGGGGGCAAGCGACTGAGGTCACGAAGGAAGACAGACTCGAAGAACAAGGCATCGCGGGACTCGATGACGCGCTGACGGACGGGATCCCAGAACCGCCAGGCTTTAGACTGGGCAGATACACCCAGAAAGGGGCACAAGCAGCCACGAGGAGACAATTTGCCATCACGCAAGTCCTCGGGGAGCCAGACATAAGCAATGCTGCCCTAGACCCGAGCGAGGCGCAGGTCAGCACGAGTGCCGTACCAGCGCTCAAAAGGGGTGACTTTGCGGGGAAGAGGACCGTGGGGGACACGGTTCCAGACCCAAGTCATGTAGCTCATCGCCTCAAAGGCACAGAGCGGGGGCAGGCCCGACTCGCACAAGAGAGTGCGGACGCCGTCAGCCAAAGTACGATTCCAACGCTCGGAAACTCCGTTTTGCTGGGGTGTGTAAGGAGCAAAAGTCTCCAGACACACCCCGCGGGACTCAAGGAGGCGAGCGGTTGGACCAAGGAATTCGCCACCACGGTCGCTGCGAAAGACCCGCAACGACCGCTGACAGGCGCGTTCAGCATGAACAAGCCAAGACTCGATGACGGAGCAAACATCGCTCTTCTGACGAAGGGCAAACACCCAACGAAACCGAGAGAAATCATCGGTGAGGCATAAGACATACCGGCCAACGTCGCCTAGGAGGTCATGGGGTAAAGGACCCATGACATCCGCATGAACACGATCGAGCGGATGGGAGGACGAAGAGACAGACGGAGAGAAAGGGGAACGATGCATTTTGCCCCGCGCACAGTCGAGACAGTCAGCGGGGCAAGGGGCAGGGAAGTCAGACGGAGAGNCTGAACAAGCCAGGACTCGATGACGGAGCAAACATCGCTCTTCTGACGAAGGGCGAACACCCAACGAAACCGGGAGAAATCATCGGTGAGGCATAAGACATACCGGCCAACGTCGCCTAGGAGGTCATGGGGTAAAGGACCCATGACATCCGCATGAACACGATCGAGCGGATGGGAGGACGAAGAGACAGACGGAGAGAAAGGGGAACGATGCATTTTGCCCCGCGCACAGTCGAGACAGTCAGCGGGGCAAGGGGCAGGGAAGTCAGACGGAGAGAGACCAACAGTAGGCTGAAGGCAAAGCATACTGTGAACGGCATCCGAATGAACATGACCAAGGCGGCGATGCAGGAGACGGACAAGGTCAGGGGAGAGGGAAGGAGCAACGTGAGCAAGTGCAGACCCTGGCGTGGGAGAAGAAGAGGAGGCATACAAGGGAACATGGTAAAGCTTGCCACATTGCACGCCACGTAAAACAGGACGACCAGAGGGACGTAGACAAACAGTGCCAACAGCACGACTGGCAGTGAAGTCCATACTTTGGTCGTCGAGGGACGACACAGAGAGCAAGCTGAGCTCAAGCGCAGGCACGTGCCAACGCCCTGAACAGGAAGATCGCCCCGCCCCTCCAGACGATCTTCGTCGTACAGAACGTCAGGCAAGTACAGGGCACCACTGGGACCGACAAAACGGACGACGCCAACGCCCTGAACAGGAAGCAACTGACCCGACCCAGTACGAACAAAGCGGACTGACCCGACGGGACCTAGCGAGACGAACGACGAGCGGACTGACGTCATGTGGTGGGTGGCCCCGGAATCGAGGACCCAAAAGCCACTGGAGACACGCACAGAGGGGAGAACACCAGAGGTGGCAACAATGCCGACGGAGGATGGAGACGGAGCACAGAAGGAGAGAAAACAAGGAAGAAAGACAGACTGCCAGTGCTCAATCCATGGGACGGACACACTCAACGAGCCCAGAACGTGACCGGGGGGGGTCCCCACGGAGGACACTGTCCGTCTGACAAACGAGACCTCTGGCCGGCGATGCAACACTCTCACCTCCCTGATCACGAAGGCGCAGGAGCTGAAGAAGGGACTGCTCCAGCTGGCGCTCTCGATCACCGCGATCACCGTCCACCGACACTGGCGGAGCCGGAGTAGACACGCCTGAGGAGGAAGAGAACCACGGTGGCGCGGTGTAGGCGGAGGAAGGAGGACTAATGTAGGTGGGGGCACCAGATGGAGGAGGCCAGCCCCAGGGGTATGGGCCTGGAGGCGGAAAGGAGGGCACGCCTGTGGTGGAGTGGGCGTGAGCAGAGGTGGTGGCCGGTGAAGAGGCCGTGGAGACGAAGGGCGAGGACGTGGAGGAGGAGCCGGATGTGCGGGCCCAGTGAGCACGCATGGCCCTAGCCAGACGAAGATCGTCTGGAGGGGCGGGGCAGGAACGAGCAGAATGCTCGGAGGAGCCGCAGTTCCAGCATACAACGGCACCGAAAGCACGGGAGGAGGGGCCGCTGCTCTTGACCTTCCCCTTGCCTTTGCCCTTACCCTTGCCCTTCCCACAGCCCTGGGAGGCAAGGGCGGAGGCATCAGAGGATGAGGCAAAAGAGGAGGAGGAGGAAGAAGGGGCAGAGGAAAAAGCTGGCGCAGCAGTGGTGGTGAGCGCAGCAACACCCGTGACGGCGGAGCGGTGGAGGCGCTTGTTTTGAAGACTAGCCCACCAGGCAGCGAGACGCTCAGCGGGGAAGTCCCAGAGAGCCCCAACCCCAGGCAGTGATCTAGGTGGAACGGGCTGTGAGGCAAGCCGCTGCAGTTCGTCTGCCTTGACGTCACGAAGAAGGTCGGACAGTTCCGGGATGAGGCCGTTGACCATGGTGAGGACGGCAGAGAGCTGGCCAGGCGCTGCGTCATCAAGCTCGCGAAGGAGTTTGTGACCGCGGGCCTAGTAAGCGTCAGCGGTTTCGTCAGCACGCATGAGAAGCGTGTTGAACTAGACCATGAGCGCGCTCTGAGCGGCTTGGCCAGTGACGGTGGTGCGACGATGTAGCATGGCATATGCGCCGACAGGGTTGGCCAGACGCTGGACAGCAAGGTCAGCATTCAACGTGCCGAAATCATCAATCAGTGACTCAGGAGCAGCAGCGATGAGGGTGCGCACAGCACGGGCAGACTCCGCAGCAAGGGGAGTGAAAGGAGCAACAGCTGTAGAGTAGTATTCCCACAGCTGCTCCCCTTGAGCCCAGGCGCTGAAGCGCACCTCCCAGGAGGAGAAGGCAAGCCCAGCAGAGAAGGAAGGGGGTTGCGAGAAGAAGTCATGCTGACGCGGCGCAGGAGGAGTGGCAGCCGCAGCGGGGCGACCAGTCTGAGCAGTGGCAGAAGTGCTGGAGGCAGAGGGAGTGCCAGAGGCAGGAGNAGACTCCGCAGCAAGGGGAGTGAAAGGAGCAACAGCTGGAGAGTAGTACTCCCACAGCTGCTCCCCTTGAGCCCAGGCGCTGAAGCGCACCTCCCAGGAGGAGAAGGCAAGCCCAGCAGAGAAGGAAGGGGGTTGCGAGAAGAAGTCATGCTGACGCGGCGCAGGAGGAGTGGCAGCCGCAGCGGGGCGACCAGTCTGAGTAGTGGCATAAGTGCTGGAGGCAGAGGGAGTGCCAGAGGCAGGAGTGGGATTGGCACCAGCAGGTGGCACAACAGACGCGGCAGGGAGGCGACGCAAGACAATAGCAGCGACTTTGTCGGCAAAGGCTGCACGATTTTCCTCTGCCAGCTTAAGGCGGTCTTCAGCCTCTTGCTGAGCCTCGCGAGCAAGAGCCAGCTAACGCTGAAGGGCAGCAATGACTGACTCGTCGTCACCAGGCATGGTGACGAAGTGAGGGCTCTGCCCGACAAATTTGGGCAGAGTTTCCCCAGCCCCAGTGGGCGTGGGAAAAATGGGGGTGCCTTAGGCAAGGTAGCTGAATGCTGCAGGACAGCCCACCCGGAGTCAGACAGGACAAGCCATCGCAGAGAGAACAAGGGAAGACGGTAGGGGACGAAAGTATGCAAGAGAGGGAATCATGCGCGGACAGGAGGTGACGGACTGCGCAGAAAGGCTAAGAGCGGCGGAACTGCAGCTACAGAGGCAGCGGAGAGAATGGCAACAGTGGAGAAAAGGGGTACCACTAGAGCAAGCACACCAGTGAAAAAAGCAGCACTGAGGGTGGTGATGACTGCTACGATGGAGACTGTCACCGTGACAAAGCTAGAGGCGGCCGATGGAGCAGATGCCGCTGTAGTGATGGCGGCCGATGTGGAAGTGCGGACTGAAACTGCCGCTGTCGTTGTCGCAGATGCAGCGGAAGCCGTCGCTGATGCGATGGCAGACGCTGCTGCAGAGATCTGTGTCCCTATGTCAGCAGATGCTGCAGCAATGGGACCATCGATAGCTACAGCCTCTGTGTATGCCTCTGTTGCACGCCCTGCTGAGGTCAGGGCAGGTGCGCGAGAGGCTCTAGCGGCTGCGGCAAACGTAGCGGCGGTTGCTGCAGCTGCATCTATAATTGCTGCACTCGTGCGAGTGAACACACTCACAAGACTCAAAACGTCCTGCGTGAATGCAGCGTAGAGGTCGAGAGCATCCTGTGGCTGTGGATCCCCCCCAGGAGAAGAAGGCGGGGAGACGCTTACCGGACGGTGGCGAGCAGCCCGCGCTGATGACGCCGCTGTGGATGCGGACACCCGATCGCTGTTCATTCCTCTGCGGTATCTGGCGTGACAATGCGGCGGCCCTCCCTTGTAGTAAGGACCAAAGGGAGGTGCGCTAGGAGCGTCACGTTGAGCCAGCGTGGCAGGGTGCAGCACCATCAAGGTGGTGCGCGCAATGGAGGTCCGTTGTCAATGTGATAACTGGACTACTGCTGCAGCTACTGATGCAGCTGTCAGCGCCGTTGCTAACAATGCTGCTGCTGCAAGTTTTGTTGCTGCCGCTGATGCTGTTGCTGCTGCGACTGACGGGGCTGCCAACACTGCTGATAACAATGCTGCTGCTGCTGCTTCCGATGTTGCTGCTGCTGCGGCTGACGCGGCTGGCAATGCTGCTGCTGCCGCGGCTGACGGGGCTTCCAGGGCTGCTGCTAACAGTGCTGCTGTTACTACTGCTTATGCGGCTGCAATACTGCTACTGATAACAATGCTGCTGCCACTGCTCCGAATGCTGCTGCTGCTGCGGCTGAGACGGCTGCCAACACTATTGCTGCGGATGATGCTGCTGCTGCCGCCGATCTGCTGCAGTAGACGAGCACCTCCGGCAGTCACAGTGACAACTTTGACTGTGACTGAACGGCTGTTGGTGTGTGTGCTGTTGCAGGCTACAAGAGGGGACGTCTGCAGCTGCTGCTGGCGAGTAGATGCGCCAGTGGTTGCAGTTGTGAGGGCTGCCACTGTTAACGTGCGGGAAGGACAGATCTGCGGGAGGGGCAAACAACCCTAACCCGCGGTTTTCTGCACGTGGTTGCAGTCGACCGCCAAGACTGGAGGTCGGAGGCTAGGGTGGAGAAGGATCCTCCTCCCTAAGAGCGTGTAGGACTGCTGAAGAACAGCAGAGGCGGAAGCGGTGGCGACGACGGTGAAGTTTCACGCGCCAACAGGATCTCGCGCGCGGTGTTGCGCGCGATGCGTTCTCTCTTCTCACTGCTCTGATACCAGTGGATAGCGAGATATGGTGTAAAGAACGAGTAACAAGTGATGGAGCTGCTAGCGGGGAGCGAGGATGTAAAGCGACAGGATTCTGACGAGACAACCTAAGAGTCATGAACCCGGCTGCTCACCCCCAAACACAGTAGCACTAGGAAACCTAGTGTTAATGCAACGAGGAACATGTGTATTTCTGTCATGAACCATCATGTGAACTGTCGTGGCTCCACTTCTTGTGCACTTGTCACCACGACGGACGCTGTGGTGCCGGCGTCAGTGTCACTCCAGCATCAGTCACCTGCATCAGTGAGGTGTGTGTGCAACGAGGCCAGAGGTCACGACTCGTCTGTGGTTCACAAACCAACAAGAACAAGGATAGAGTACAAATGAGCCCTTAGCGGACTTATGTAGGGGGTGCCGGCAGCTAGCCGCACTGGGCCCTGTCACCCCTGCTGAGCACAAACAAGTCAGCGGGGATAACACACTACATATAATTGAGAAGATTCTAGGAAGCGTCCTAGCACCCTTGCCAGTGACTGGGCATCAGCGCTCAGTCAGCTCGCGGCGTGAACACACGTCGGACGCAAAACGACAAGGGTTTGGCTAGAAGACACGACACCGTGTCAAATGTGCTTCAACAAATAAACACATGCAGAGAGAGATAACAAATGACAAGCCCATTGCATAAATAGGGGACACTTGCAGTATACCCACCGTTGTCGCAACTAATGTATAGCTTCCCCAATTCTCGCAGAAAGCAAACAGGTTGGCCACTTTGACAGAAGAATACCTGCAACGTCCAAGAAATGCAGAAAACACTTTTGAGGGCCACTGTCAAAAACTCATTCTTCGGATGTCCATCGAGCAAAAATCCGTATGGGGAACAATGTGATTCTCCCCATACCCACTTTGACACTCCACTGAAATACGCCGGACGGCATGAAAAGAAAACCTTAGTCACTTACGCCATCACAGATTAGGTCCTCTATGCTAATATGTTTCCTTAACAAAAACATATATCGAGAGTTAAAAACGACTCACATGCTCACGATTATTCCTTGCACACGTTTAGTGTTTCTCTACCTTCGCAAGTCTCTTTTTCACACTCTCCCCCCATCTCTCTCTCTCTCTCTCTCTCTCTCTCTCTCTCTCTCTCTCTCTCTCTCTCTCTCTCTCTCTCTCTCTGGGTGTGTGTGTGTGTGTGTGTGTGTGTGTGTGTGTGTTTTACGACTTTTGCTATGCTGAAGACTCCTCGAACTAGGAAATAAGAAATGTATCGGTACCAGTATCGACATCGAGCTGGACGGCCGCTTGATACCGACGCCAATACCTTAGGTACATGCAGAGCGCCACTGTTGATTGTGCGCGACCGAAAAAAAATGTTTCGTCTCACAAGACGCATGTAAAACGACATGTAGGTCATTGTGCGCACAATGAGGAGTGGCGACTCTTGGATACCTAGTAGGTATCTTTTTGTTGTCTGATTGATTTTACAAGATATCTTGTGGTCTTGTCTTATTGTCAGTCGAAACAGGTCGTATTTGTTGACAAAATATCCATACTGACATTTTGCATATCTCATATCGCGTTTTTGCAATTCATGTATTCGTCTATTATTGTTAAGTATCTAAATTGTAAAACACGATCGTCGTTGGATCACCAAGTCGAACGACCGAAAGAGTTTGGCAGAGTTTTTTTTCTTTATGATGTTTGTTCGAATTTATCTCAGTATAAAACAGTAGAATAGTAAGAGTTATAGTACGAAACAAAGGGACAAATAGACACGCATTTGTCTCTTTCTACTGCTTGATCCTCTTCGCATGTCCGATAGAAAGCTCGCACGGCCACAGACCGGAGACACTATGAAGTTGCTCTTTTTCGGTTGTGTGCGACCGACAACGATTTGGGAAAAAAAAAAAGACGTCCCGCTTCCAGCTTGCCGTGTGTGATAGGCCACGGGCACTTTTTTATGTGTACAACAGTCGCACAGTGTGTGTAATCGAAGGGCGCACAATGCCAACGATGACCGACAAGCTGGCTGGCGGCAGCGAGCTAGCCCGTCGACTTCCTGTTTGGCTAGTCCTTGTCGACAAATGCCGACGAGGACTATTGGGCTGTCGACCGGACGAAGCCCGGTCGACACTTCGCTGTTTTTTGGTGCTCTTCTCATGTGGACGACATAGACATGAGAAATATGCCTAAAAGAAATTGACGTCTATGTCGAATCGGCGTCTACTTTTGCGCCGCAAATTATAGACGTCGAGTCATTATCCAAAAACATTTCGTGTGTGTGGGAGAGATTTTGCGAAAACAATTACGTTGCTCTCATATTTTTCACATTTTAGCAAAACTGAAGGGAACAGTTTTAAGTGAACATGACCGTTTTACTCGTTAAAGTAACGGACGAGTCAAACAGTCCTCGAACACATCAGTAGACCCAGGGCCAATAGGCCCATTCGAGGGGCTTTCTCCTTGTTCGCGTTGCGAACGAGCACATAATGCGACCATGGACATCCATGGTCGCGTGATTGTGATGTACACAAAGGACCAGCGTCCAATGTCGGAGGACGATTTTTTTTAATGACATAAATGATACCCCCAGTATTTTATGTGCCGAAAATGCGACTACTTTTGAGTTGAATAGAAACAATAGAAAATTCGTCACATAAAGGAACGATAAACATGGGATGAAATAAAACATCCCATGAAACCAATGAAAAACAAAATTCATACTTCGGATACCCACAGTCGTTGAACTGATTCGTATAGAACTGGTGCAGCGTGAATTTCTTTCCATTAGTGGGTGGGGCATGCATGATCTCAAGCGCTTCGAGAGAACTGGTTACAGCACACATCTTTTGTGTAAAGTGAGTACCGTGTCTAAAATGTGCAAAAAATGGCCAAGAGAAAATTCGGAGGCCCAAACAGTGGGTATAGCGGAATTAGGCGGGCATAATACTTGCTGCGGCGCACGACAGATGTCGCACACGGCAGTGCAAGGTCTGTCCTAAAACCGGCCGATAAACACTCTTTTGGCCTTAACTATGCGCAGACAAATCAGAACACTGCGTCGTCTGAACCTAGAGATGCAGATTCTTGAGCCGGATGCTACGTCTGGTCACACGCATAAGTTTTGGCACCGATCGGTGGACAGACAATGAAAAACACCAGATCGAGCTCAAGAGCGAGTCTATCGAGAAAACTCTATGTAGAAAAATCGCAAAGCACCCCGGCAAGCACCCAGGGCGTTGTGGCAGCTCTCTGGCAGCTGCTGGTGGATGGAGCCACCACTCGTTGGTGTTCCAGCGCCAGTTGCGTCCGCATGAAGGATAGGCCACAGATAAACTGCAAGAGGTCGGAGACAGCATCCACGATGCTGGGGCAGTCGTCGGTCAGCTCCGAGTGGGTGGTCCACTACCCGCGGACGCGCCGGTGCCTCCGGGGTCCGCATCCGTAACCATGTTACCGAGCCCTCCTGTACCGCTGCTCTCCTGGCCGTCGCTCGTGACGAGTTGAAGCCACACACACCAACAGTCCCCCTGGGTGATACAACTGTCAACATAACGATGTCTGAGCGAAGGCAAGAAAGGATGGCTGAGGCATAGAGAGAGAGCACTGATCAAGCATACCACATCACAGGGTCTCCTTGTGACTATGGTACATATCCCACGAAGTCCCCGGGTCTCCACCATGCAAGAAGTCAATCCTACACCTATGTGTCAAACATCATGTAAGAGAGACAGGGAAACAAGGTGTCCTCGTGACCCAGGAAAATGTCTCCGGGTGTCCGGGTCTCTACCACATCATGCATGGATCATCCATAACACATGTTGGCAATGGGTCTCCACGTCACACCGGTAGAAACTCACTAGGTGTGCGGGTCTCGACCAGAATAACCTCAACCCTAGCATCGTGCCGCACACCTAGTAACATTGTTGTCTTAAACAAACGTGCCAGGCCAAAGCCCACACACCAACACCTCCCCTGGGCTGCAGAGGTCGACAGCACAAGAAAAGCGGATGGATGCTCCCAACACAATCCCTAAGGAGGGATCACGGCTCCCCCATGGAAACATACCCCTATACTGCAATAGCAAGGGTGACGATGATGCCGGTGAGATGTACTCGCACAGAGCCTCATCTCAGAGTGCCATCGTTGCTGGCGTCATTGTTGCGATCATCTTCACCGCTATCGTCATCTACTGATGTGACTAGTGCAATGCTGAGGCCCTCCTCCAAGAAAATCTCCTGCTATATGGCCTCGAATTGCTAAGCTGGACATCGTCGCGCGGCCTCCACAACGTCCAGGCACGTGTGGAGCTCGACGAGCTTTGACGCGGCAGCCGACCGGCTGACTACATCTGCGGCAGGTAGGTGGTCAGTCGCGGAACCAACCTGAGGGTGGACCTCGATCATGTGCGTGTCGGCATGAGCCATCCCTTCTACAGCCTCGCGGTCTCACCCTGTAGGAAAGGGTGGAGCTGCGCCTGCTCGTCGCACAAGTCAACGTCCTCTGCGTCAGTCATCAACTGAAGTGCCACCGGGCCAAGAAGTGCTGGTAGTGCGGGAGAGCAAGACAATGAGTCGCCACGTAAGTTGTCTGGGGCTGTAGTAACAGGTGCTACAAAGGTACTTGCTGCTCCTGACACACCTGTCGCTTGGTTGTCAGCTTCGGGCCGGATGGCGGCATGTATGGGTACAACTGCATTCGCGGTGACATCATGGTCATCGAAGGTGCGATCACTGCCGTGGTACTCCTCGTGACCCCTTGTGCGCAACCCATCATCCACCTACTGTTGGAGGTCCGCCTGTCCAAGACGTGCCTCCTCTAGAGACCATTCAGCTGCTTCAAGACGCTTGTGTACATCCTCCACACACTCCTCGACAGCCCGTCATGCTGGAATATCCACAATGTAACAGCGGCTGCTGGCCTCCCGGAGCTCGACCATGAGACTCTGCACATGCGCTTCCGCTCGAGCCACCACTGGCTCCTACTCGTCAACCGCGGAGCGTAGGCGCTCGGGTACAGGAACTGTAACTCGAACGAGAGTGGCTGTGTCCTCGGCTGGAACCGCCATGGTGTTAGCGACATCGGTCAGGGCAACTAGGAGTTGGAGGTCCGTAGTTTGCTTTGCATCCTCCATGTCACATACACGGACGTTTGCTGTCACCGAGGGGCCATCTCGTGCTTGTGCTGCGGCTACTCCAAGAATGGTAGCACACTGGGCCTCTATGTCTTCATCGGACCTTACGTCGGACCAATCCACGATAAACGACCGATCCTTATAGAGGAAGTCTGCCTCATCTTGGCGGTCCATCACTTGCTCTTGCTGTCCAGCACTATCTCTCTGAACCCCCTGGGCGTATGGTGTGGGCCAAGCATCAACATCTGTATCTCTTGCTCCTGCTATTGCTCCTGGCACCATGGCAGCTATCTCCACACCAGCTAACGCGGGAGTGTGCACAACGTCAGGCGCGGCTCCTGCATCAGCCGTCATCATGTCATCCGCCAAGGAATCAACGAACACCATCTCCATCAACGACTCCGACTCAGCATCGGACCAATCATCCTCTGACGAAGAGTCTCCATTAGTGCAAACGTCTCCTCCCGCCGAGCTCTTCGCTAGTTGTCTGCTGTGTAGCGTCATCCGCCTCAACCATCTTGCGTTGTAGAGCAGTCGCCTCACCAACACTGAGCTCCACCGAGGTCGTCAACGGAAAAAACCATCCCCTCCACGGCTGACATCTCGGCAGGAGCTGTGGGGACTCAACAGACCAACGCGTGGACAGGAGACGAGGGGGTCTCGTCACCTATGACTCCTCCCATAGCCGCGTCTGATGGTGCTGCCTGCGCGCGATGTGTAAGACGAGCAGCTCGCCGCTGCGCATGACAAGTGTAAGAACGAGAGGTACGGCAAGGGGCTGGGGGGCCGTCCATCGGTATGATGCCGACAGCCTCCAAGACGGAGCAGAGGGTGACAGATGTAAATGAGAGATCCGGCATACTATTATAGTCGGAGGAATGGATGCAGGAATAGGAGGAAGATGAAGATGAAGTGGGAGATGACACATGCGGTGGGATGGCAGCTCGCTCGGATGTTACGTGGTCAAGGAGCTCTTGCACCATGCGCTTGAGGTTCCGGACCTCCATGTGTAGGGCGGCCATATCACCACGCAGAAGCGCTGTGGCATCACTCGGCGACGTATCCACTAAAGGAGGAGGTGGGGAGGATCGTATCCAAGGGGGATGCCACCCTGGAGGGTGCTGTTGGCACTGGCGCCAGCCATGCTGCCTATCTCGGCAGTAATAGCACGAAAATCCTGAGGAAAAGTGGAACTTGTACCACGGCTGCATCAACCACTGTGCCTGTGGCAGCTGCCACGGCAAAAGCTCAGGCGCACATCACGGCGATGGCAACGCCCACGGCCACACTGTGTAGCTCATGTTGAGAGCTGAGTGTAGGTGATGATCTCTCACACTCGACCCCGGTGGTACTAAGCACCATGTGGAGGGATACGAATGCAACAATGTCTCTCAGATGGGCTGCGATGTTGTCAGTCATGGCGACAACATCAGCCGTAATGTGTTGCTACAATGTTAGACCCGGTGGCGATGGCGCAACTATCGTAACATGCGACCTCAAGTCGCCTTTGGTTTTGCTTATGCTGCACCGGGTGCCGTCGTCAGCAGACGGCTGTGGCCTCAAGCTACCTTTGCTGTTGTAACTGCTGCTACGATTCTTGCAGCGGATGCTGCTATAGCCGTTTCCATCGTCAGCTGACGGTAGTGGCCTCAAGCCACACTAAAAAGTAAAATAGACAAAAGAACACAAACAATCCTTTTTTTATTTTTGATTTTTTGATTTTTTGTTTTTTTTATTTCTTTTTGGTTCACCTAATGCTTGGCACGAGTGGGGTACCCCTTCTTGGGGCTTTACTCAAATGCCCCACTCGAGGACCCCCTGTCCTCTTTCTCACCCTTTTTCCCCTTTTTTTCAGGCATCACCTCATCGGGTGCCCCTTTTGGGGTTGTTCTGGGCGGCCCCCTTTGAGGACCTCCCCCTCTGCTCTCCCCCTCTCCCCCTTTTTTTGGTGTGTAGGCTCGAGCTTTGCCTCGAGCGAGCTCGCTCGACGGGCAACGCAAAGGTGTGATGCAGCTTTGCCAGGCAAACAAACAACAACAGTGGCTGCTGTTGCCACGGTTGCCATTGCTGCGCAAGTTGCTGCTTCTGTTGTAGCCCGCATGAGCAGCTGCGGCCGCATGCTACAGCTGCCCGCCGGTGCCGCTGTTGCTACTGCTACTGTCGGTATGCCCGCTGCACGCAGCTACTGCTACTACTGCAGCTGCCTGCCACTACCGCTACAATTTTTGCTCACTGTCTTCTGCTACTTGCTTTCGCTGCTGCTGTAGCTGCTTGCCGCAACCACTGTTGTTGCAGCTGCTCGTCGCCGTCACTGCTGTTGCTATGTTGGTGCCTACATAAGCAGTTGCGGAACTGCTTGCGTAACTGTGGCAGCAGACGTAAGCTGCTATTGTACTATAGTGAAGTTGCGTAGCTATTGCTGCTGCCAAACGCTATGACTGTTGTGCGCTACTGCCGTCGCATGCTACTGGTGTACTACTACTCTGCTGCGCTGCTGCTTTTTCTTATATTGCTGCAACTCAATGCTGCTGCTCGTTGCTAGTGCCCGCCGCCGCTTTTTGCTGCTGTGTAGTGCTGTTGCGCACTGCTCGTGCTGCGCGTTGCTGATGTTGTGCGTTGCTGCTGTCGAGCAGTAATGTTGCCCGCCGCTGCCTGCAATGGATGGGGCCTGCTGCCGCCTTTGCTAGCGCCAATGATGGCAGCTGCTAGCGACTACCGCCTGCTGCAGCTATCACCTGCTGATGCACTCTCACGTGCTGAAGGTGGGTGACGTCACGAGCAGTCGGGTAACGTCGACAGATCTTAGTGGATCGGCTGCAGCGGTGACGCTCACTGTTGTTGCTCTGTTGTGTCTCTGCTGCACAGTTTGGTGAGAATTGTCTCATTGCTCTGATACCATGAGAAGATTCTAGGAGGCTTCATAGCACGCTTGCTACTGAATGGGCGTCAGCGCTAAGTCAGCTCGCGGCGTCAACACAGGTCTGACGCGAAACGGCAAGGGTTTGGCTAGACGACACGACACAGTGTCAAATGTGCTTCAATACATAAACACATGCAGAGAGAGAGAGAGATAGAGATGACCAGTCCAGAAAACAAATACCTGCCGCGGCGCATGACAGGTGTTACACGCCGCAGTGCGAGGTCTGCCCTAAAACCGGCCCAAAAACACTGTTTTGGTCGTAATTCTACGCAGACAAATCGGAACACTATGCCGTCTGAATCTAGAGACGCAGAATCATGAGCCAGACGCCATGACTAGTCACATGCATAAGTCTGGCACCGATTGGTGGACAGACAATGCAAAACACCAAATCAGGCTCCATAGCCAGTCCACCGAGAAAACCCTACCGTCTTTAGAATAATTGCAAAGCACCCTAGCAAGCACCCAGGGCGTCGTGGCAACTCTCTGGCAGCTACTGGTGGATGGAGCCACCACTCGTCGGTGCTCCGGTGCCAGCTGCGTACGTATCAAGGATAGGCTACAAAGAAACTAGAGGAGGTCGGAGACAGCATCCATGAAACTGGGGCAGTCGTTGGTCGGCTCCGAGTGGGTGGTCCACCACTTGTCGACGCGCCGGTACCTCCGGCGTCCGCATCGGGGACCATGTCACCGTGCCCTCCTGTACCGTTGCTCTCCTGGCCGTCGCTTGTGTAGGATGGAAGCCACACACACCAACAATAATACGTGAATAAAGGTAGTCTTCTCAAGGCACCGGAATAGCTCTCGGAGTGCCCGACTCGACCATCAAGAAAACACAAGAAGTGCTAAAAACACTCAAAATTAGAGTCCAGACATCACAAATGGCTTTTCGAACACCATAAGCACTAGTACACCCAACGGGTCTCTACGTTGCACCAGTACCGTCCATCGGGTGCGCGGGTCTCAACGCACCGAGAAAACTCTCCTAGCTCCGGACAAGCCAACAGGGCTGTCAGAACGCACCGACCGCGTCTCGCTTGCGCTCTCGTAGGTGCTAGAGAAGTCTCAGGACACTCCGGAGACCGGTCATTTCATCATCTTTCCTCTACCCAAACCACTGATGTGGAGTATACCGGTAATGCAGGGGCGTTACTCGTGACGAATGGAAGTCACACAAACCAACACTCTTTGTGGCTGTCATAGCCGTCAACGCCAAAACAAATGAACAAAGGTAAGGAACAATAGTGTATGCCAAACCACAATTTGCACCAGTCAATCACACACACACACACACACACACACACACACACACACACACACACACACACACACACATACACACACACACACACACACACACTCACACACACACACACACACACACACACACACACACACACACACACACACACACACACACATACACACCTACACACACGTACCCACACACACACATCTTTTGCCCATCCAAGCACGGAGGCTAGGCCCAATGTCCCCCTGGTGCATAATGAAGGTTAGAGGGTTTCTACCATCCGAGGAGTCATGCACGCCATACACAAGTGGGACAATAAGAGGGTCTCCTTGTGACAGTGTTGGTACTAGTATTCGGGTATTGACTGCTACGAGCAATCCAACAGGTGTCCGTATGGCGCCAACAATAGCAACATCAACCAACACACAGGTGAATAAGGGGATCTCCTTGCATGCACGTGCCACATGGTGTATGACCACACACCAAGACACACGATCACATGGTCTCCGTGTGACACTGGTAGAACCCAGCAAGTGTTTTGGTCTCAACCAATGGAGTGCTACCATCTACATGTAGATGTGCAGGCGCGTAGCATGAACCACATGCCAGCTGCTATAGTATGATCATTGTCGAACATGGACCCCTCGCCATGCATCTCCCACGACGTCACATCAGGTCGAGGTCCACACAACACTCCCCTTGGGCAGATGAACCTGGTGTTGATTTCCTTGATGGAGATGCTAAAACCGTAGCTGAATAGATCTTGGGTGATAAATCATGTGGTCTTCCCATCACGCAGAGACAGCTCACCCTGTCATGTATGAGTCTGCTCCCACCCTCAAAGACGAAGTGGTGTCTCTGTCTATGACTCCTCACGTCGCCGTTGCATCACTTGAAGTGTAACAATCCTCGTGTGACTGCCAAGGGTCCCAACTCAATCTCTCCTCTCTCTGCTCTACCGCGATGCATTTGTGTACGCCGGAGGAAAGGAAATGGACGAGTAGTACGCAAGCTTGAATGAAGTGGCAGAGCTGGCCTTCGAGGCAGGATAGAGCACCCTGAAGCACAAGGGTGTACCGCCACAAGAGGAGAAGGGCTGGAACAACAAACTGGACCACCACACGTGGATGAAGGTGACGATGGAGTAGCTAAAGCGAGTGGATGAAGTGCGTGAAGGCAGCAATAGAAGAAGGAGGAGCGATGATGGAGGTGACAGGAACGAGGATGGTAGAAATTGAAGGCATGCTCACCTGTCTTTTGGTAGTGTTTCCATCAGACATCATACTCGGAGCTGGTACAGGATGCTCCATGGGTATGGGTGTGTGAGATCCTATTAGTGGAAAATTCATGCCGATAGTAGTGGTGTTCCTCTGCTCTGAAAGTTGCTCTCGGGCTGCCATCACCTCCTGTTTCAACATCTCTATACGCTCTTATAAGTCAGCGTAATCTGCCTCACATAGGATCAACTTTGTCTCACGGGATGTTGCAGACGCAGACTGTAGAACTCGCAAGTACAGCTCCACCTGCATCTCTGTTGCTAAAGATGATAGAGCCGGTGCTGGTGCATCCTCCTGGAGATGTAGTTGAGATGCTGGACAGTCGGACGCAACTGAAGGTATGGCATCCCGACCGCAGCTCGTGTCTGTCAGACAAGGAGGGATGATCGGTCGCGTACCAAGAGAGAAGGACAAGGTGGATTCATCAAAGACCGTGGAGCATGTGGATATGTCGTCCGTGCAGGTACTCCCACTCTCAGTGTCAATGTGATGAGCAAGGTCACCAACAGATGAACATGCGAGGGAAAAACTCAACTCGTGCAGACGAGGTGACCCCATCCATGTGGTCGGATCTACTATATCATCCACAACTGCTGGCGAGGTGGACGCGACTGTGTACAAATTTGGGTCGATGACTGATCCAATGCCAGTCAAGGAAACGAGTAAGCGTAGCTGGCGCTCACACAACATCTTGTTGGGAAGACAGGTCGTTGTCACTCGCTCAATAATGGAGGAAGTATCATCATCCGAATGCGTCATGTATGTCGCTTCTCCACAGTGTGTACTGATAACCCGTAGACTCTCGGAACATGGGTGACTCCTGACGCTTAAGCTAATCCGCAGGTAGCGCCGATGACAAGGTCGAGCCTCTTGTGTCTACTTCAGCACATATTGTAGTGGCCTCTCACAATAACACTGTTCTCAAGAACGTTTCAACCTCTAGAAGACCAACTGGTCCACTTTGCTCATGCAGTACGAGGGCTGCCGGGCTGGTGTGAGTCTCGTGCATCAACGCCCCCAAGAATCCACAAGGATCATCCCGATCCGTATGGGAATCCTGTGCTATCGCCGGGCCGCCACCGGTCGAAGTCGCGAGTGGCACCGCGTAGGGACAAGAGGCCTGCACTCCTGATGTAACCTGCTGCGTCTGAATGTCTGGCTGCAGCCCCTGCGTGGATGTCGACCTCGCTGACACACATATCTCCTATGCAACAACCTCTGCTGGGCTGTTGTAAGCTTGCTACATAATCTCCCCCAAATGTGTACAAGAGGCATCCTGATCAGTATGGGACTCTTGTGCCATCGCTGGGCCGCCACCGGTTGGAGTCGCGAGTGGCACCGCTCAGGGACACGGGGTGTGCACTCCTCCTAATGCAACTTGCTGCTGCGAAAGACATGGATCTAGCCCGGATGTAGAAGTCGAGCTCGATGACACGTAAGTTTTCACAATAAACGCCATGTCAGGAGCAAAATCCACGTCGTGTGCTTCCACCGCATCATCTATATCTACTTGAGCTAACGCTGGGGCACCACAGTAGGGCAGGGGTGTGGATCCTGTAGTTACAATCATAGTAGGCAATGCATAGTGACCACACTCCCCCTCGATAGGTATAGCAACGAAAGCCGATGAGGTGGAGGAAGTGTCAAGACTAGCCTGATCACGACGCGCAGAGAGCTGCCGCCGACGCCGCGTGCACACACGACTGGAGCGACTACATGAATACATGGCATCGCGAGGAGGCGTCGTGTTAGCAGAAGAGTGGAGGATCAAAAGGATGGTGGCAGCCTGGGAAGGGTCGTAAGGTGTAGCTGGAGAGAGACCATCGGACAAGAAAGGAGGAGAAGATGGAGGAGAGGAGGTCAAGGAGGCTGTCGATGAACTAGTACCAGAAGTGTGCTCGGTAACGACGAGGTCACAAAGCTATTGCACCATCCGCCTCAGGTTGTGAATCTCGGTGAACATGGTCACCAGAGGTTCAGCTATGGGATCTACCAATGTTGGCAGATCCGTATGCTGTGGAGGAAGCATGCTCGGATGAGGCCAAAGCCATGGTGGATGCCGGCCGCGAGGGCGCGTCCAGCATCGATGCCAACCATGATGTCCATCGCCACAGTAATAGCAGGCAAATGCACAGGACGCCTGCTCCCATGATTGCGCACGCATATCGCGTGCCTGACGATGGAAAGGTGCCGAGGGAACCGACTCCCAATGGTAAATAGCAAGCTGTGAGAGAGGAGGACACTGGTAGACACTATCACTTGTGGAGGTGACGGCGGTGGGGTTAGCAAGAGTGAGCGGACGTGACGAGCTGCACTACCACATTGCGCCCGGAGAAGGGAGTGTGAGAAGCTGTTGCTATCGGTGTTGCTGCCACTAATGGAACGAAAACTGCTCCAAGAATAGAAGGTGTTGTCGCTGCGGCTCCTACTCCAAGCGGTAGACGACCCAGCCCTCAGAGATGGACAGACTCAAATACGTAGTCAACCTGACGGAATGAGGTGTGGGATGTAGTCCACAAGCCCTAGCGAGATGCCGGTCCATGACGCGTCTCAAAACGGAAGCCGTCACCAATGAAAGTCCGTTGTTGGTTGGGAAGGCGTGACTGCAAATGCTCCTGCAATTACCCCTCACTATGTAGTCGTGGAAAACACTACCTGCCGGTGCTATTACTGCTATGAAAGCTGTTCTTGCTGTGGCGATAGTAGTTGTAGAATTTTGTTTTTCCTCTTTTTATCTTATGAACCTCAGCCCCCTTCTATTTGTTTTTCCTCTTGCCCCCACCCCCTTTTTTCTCTTTCCTTTTTTTTACTTTTTTCCCCTCAACATTATTTTCTCACCCCCCCCTTTTCTTGATTGCCCCTTGGAATTGGGGCAAATGAGTAAACAAAAGAAAAGGGAGGGGGGGTGTCCAGCCTGTCCGGTCGGTCTAGCTCGCTCTCTCTCACGATGTGCGAGTGAGCGGGTGGCCGAAGGGACACCAACGGAGGAGAGGGGTGGGGGTGTTCCATCCCTCTCTCGCCGTCGACCCCTCCATCGGTCGGCCGATGAGGCTGACGGGACCGAAGGGGCCGAGGGGACTGACAGGCCCCTCCGAGGGGGCTGACGGGCCCCTCCGAGGGTCCCCTTGAGGGTAGGGGCTCCACGGGCCCCTCGAAGAGGGCCCGTCGAGGGGGCCCCACTTGGCCCTCAAGGGGCCCTCTCAAGAGAGGAGGGGGGGCCTTCGGGGACGCAGGTGGTAGCAGCAACTGCTACTCCTGTTGAAGTGGCTGTTGCGGCGGTTCCTGATGCTGCTGGTGCAGTGAATGTTTCCAATGCGGCTGCCGCTGCTACTCTTGCTACCTGCTGCTACTGGTACTTCTTGCTATTGTTGCCGTTGCTGCTCCTCCTGTGTGCTGCCGTTGTTGCTACTGCTTGCTATTGCCACCGCCGCTCTTGCTGCTATGCACCGCCGTTGCTAATGCTGCTTGCTGTTGTGCTCCGCCACTGCTGCTACTACTTGCTTCTGTTTCCGTTGCTACTGCCATTGTGCGGCGCCGCTATTGCCGCTGTCACTATTACTACTGCTAGGTGGTATAGCAGCTGGCGCTGCTGCTGCTACAGCCACAGGCGTAGCTACTGCGAATGCTACTACCTGCTACCACTGCTAATACTGCTGCCGCCGCTAATGCTGTTGCTGTGAGCGGCTGCTCTGTCGCCACCTCTCCTACTACACGGCAAAGTAGGTGCCCTTGCTGTTACTCCTGCTATGTCTACTGCTGCTACTACTTCTGCTGTGAGTTGCTTACCGCCCCTGTGGTGTTAACATGCAGTCAATTTGCTCTCCCTCATGTTGCTGTCAACATGGCACCATGTGCCACGTTCTCTCTGCGTTCCGCCCACTGCTGCTACTTCTGCTCCTTCTAGTGCTCACACGCCCCCCTATGCTCTCATACCAAGATGTAGTTTAATTAGGGCGTGTAGGCCAATGCAAACACAAACATGAACTATGTGTGTGAGTGTAATGCAAAACAACAAGAATTTGGCTAAGTATGGAACACATGAAAGAACAAGGAGAGAGTACAAATGAGCCCCTAGCAGACTTATGTAAGGGCGCCGACAGTTAGCCGCACCGGGCCTCGTCACCCTCGCTGAGCCTAAACGTGTCAGCGGGGAGAACACATTGCATACAACACGTGAACAAAAAAAATAGTATCCTCGAGGCACCGGAATAGCTCTCCGATTGCCCAGGTCTTGACCACCGAGAAAGTACAAGCAATGCTAGAGACACTCGGAATGAGCATCCATTCATCACAAACGGCTTTTTGATCACCGGAAGCACTACTATAGCCATCGGGTCTCCATGTCACACCGGTACAGTCCACCAGGTGCGCAGGTCTCAACCCACCAAGAAAACTCTCCTAGCTCTTGACAAGCCAACAGGGGTACCAAAACGCATCGACCGCGTCTCGCCGGCGCTCTTGTAGGTACTAGAGAAGTCTCGAGACACTCCGGAGGCCCGTCGTGTCGTCACGCTCTCCTCTACCCTATACCATCGACGTGGGGTACATGAGTAATCTATCGGCGTTGCTTGTGACGGGTGGAAGCCAAACAAACCAACACTACATGCCCAAAATCAAGATTCCCTAATGAGCCTTGCGTAACCATATCTCAAACACGGCTTACACAAGATGAGCAATGTAATAGACATGTCACACACCACCCTTACACTCTACAGATGTGCTAGTCACCACTAGTTAGCAAGTAACACGAGGATAGACAAGTACAATCGAAACAAACACCTGTACTATGAGCATTGTCGAGCAAACAAGACTCAACCAGGGAGATCACGAACAAGCGGCAGGCCAATATTATGCTTAACCGACTTGGACATTTCACTTCAGAGTGCCTTAGTGAGAAAGGATCCACATTGCCAACGCGTGTCGACCCATAAGACATTGACTTTGTTAGTGTATTGTCCAGTTTGTGGCTTCTCACACCTAGAATGCCCTCTTGTCTGACACCACATGCACTCGCACACATGTACATCGACTTGAGTGAAAATGGCTTCACCTAGAGTTCTCGCACCAAAGACTATAGCTGATCGTGGGTTGTAGCCTCTCCCAACAACCACTGACCCTTCCAAGATTCTGCATTGAGTGACTTGATTATGTGTGGTCAAATCTCTTGACTATCGTCCTTCAATGTGAAGGAGGTTTGAGGAGGATGCCTTGGTCTGTCTCACTATTTGTGCTGATTCTTTGAGAGATCTGCTACAAATTCCCAGGTGCTGATCCTCAGGGGGCCACAGTGTCGGCCGCTGGTCGTGCACTGGTGAGTAGCTGCCCTTGGTTTAACAGCAAGAGGTCGACCCATGGATGGAGGTGTGGCCTCGCTATGTGTGATGCATGAGCGAGGTGCGCACAAACTGGAACTTGCACGCTCACTCTCCCTTTCCAACACTTGTCTTGGTGATATCATTAAGTACAAGAACTTCACATCCGCGTCGTGTGCCAATTTTTGGGATCTCCCCACCTCTTCTTGTGTTATCCGTGCACACAACTAGTATATCCAAGACTCTTGATTGGTTTCAGAGCTGTGAGGAAACTCCTCACCGCATACTGCCGTGGACCGAGCACGGACCCACTCATCGTCTAGGGCGGCTGCTGATTCCTTTAGTGGTGCACCATCTCTGCCCGTGACTCCTGAGAAAACGACAGTGCTGGCTCTACAAACCCTCTTGTCCTCCTAATGGCCATCGCTAGCCTCTCTGTGAATGCAACATCCTCTTGGCTGTAGCTGCGGGTGTCTTGCCTGCACTCTCATTCCTAACTTCAGTCAACATCGTCCAGTCACCACTGCCATCTATGCTTTGCTTCGGGTGACCCTAGCTGCATCTCCGCTGTTGACACCGGAGCCAGCAGTATTGTTCTGACCGTGGACCCGGCTATCATTCTTGCACCGGCCTTCTAACACCAGCAATCCTGTACAAGCAGCTACCCTCTTCCAACTACACTGCTGCCGATGCCTCTGCTTTACGAAGTTGAACAATATCCACCATTCTCACCCACTCGTAGCACCTTCTCTGTAAGCCCTGCTCCTTGTCCAAGGTCCCCAAGATCTCCCTTTGTGACAGCACCGGATCCCTACTGTTTGTAACTACTTGAGGTGCCACCTCATCTGCACTCACCTCCTTTAGCTTCTACTGCGGTCAGGTCGTGACCCTACCATTGGCAACACAAGATTCCTCACCTTTTGATGGGCATACCAACAAAGATTCACCCTCACCCTGTCGTACAACTGCTACAGGAAAGACAATCCCCAAGGCAACACTTCTAAAAGGAGATCTTGAAACGCTTCTCTCGAGTCGCATGCTATCCTCCTCCTAGTAGCACGATGACATCGCTCCCTTGGAGGAGGAGGACCCTGAAACTGACCCGCGAGTTTACTCTGCTGAGGAACTCCCCTCTACCCTGTTATCGCCACCGGGTATGCAACGGGCCGGACTCTGCTGTTGGTGCTGGTGTATGTGCTCCTGACATCGCTGAAGGCTGAGCGATTCATGAGGCTCCAGGTCGTGCACGGGATCTCCCATCTCTCTGGTGCCATCCTGGATGTGACTGCAAGTACAACCGCCACATTTTCTGCCACTGCACAAGCCAGCAGGGCTCCTAGCACTATAACAGTCAACAGGGCTAAGTCGACATACACCGAGGCTACGTCGGCATACACCGAGGCTATGTCATCACCATTCCTTCTTGTAGCCGCCACCGCCGCTGCAAACATAGCAACAAAGGTGGCAGTAGCCTCCTCAGCTGTCGCCACTGTTGCCGTTGTTACGTCAGACGTTGATTCTTGTGCAGTCAGCTCCATTCATATCTCTACCGCAGTTGCCGTCCTTACACCAAAAGGAGGTGCACACTCCCCTACTCACCATGCAACCACAAGCGTACTCATCGTCTCCCCATCTACAGCTGTGACGGGGGCCACTTTGATGTGTCTCTTCTGCCTCCTGGCCCCCATCTCGATGTGGGTTGCAGTTTTGGCATCATCTACGGCAGGAGTGATCCCTCCACTCTTCTCAATGTTTCCATTTTATTATTCCGGTTAGCCACTCTTTCTTCTCTCTCATATCATAACACCTTCTTGTGGAACCACTCGCATCATCACTTGCATAATCTCATCATGCCTGACCTTGAGGAAACCATTTAGGCTCTCCAAGTCCTGTTGAAATGGTATGCACCTTGTCCACTACCTAGCTGGCTAGCTGCACATACAGACAAGGCATGCACTGATCTATGGAGTGCGTCCCCTTGGTCTGTTCCGAGATGGGCAAGGAATGCACTGCCCATAATGGATATGTTCCTTGTGGATCACCATAAGAATCATACCTTTGTGGCATAGTTGAATAGGCGCTGAAGATTCGAGTGAAGACGTGTGGGTTCAAACCCTGTGGCAGTCGCAATTTTCTTTGTGGCCCAAATTGGGATTGGAAGCTTCTTGCAAGCTTACTAGAGCCTGTCTTGAGGATGACACTTGGCGGTCTAAGGACGTGCCAAGTAGGATTGTAGGTTGAGGTTGCCTCCTGTGGAGCCAGTACAGGCAGAACCTTTAGCAAAGCTCTGCAAGTATAAAAGCCTATACCTTGCACGCATCCATTTACAGTTCTTGCCTTTGAGACTCCTCACAGATTGTCCAACCAAAGGTAGACACTAAAGACCAACATGCGGACTTCGTGGGGTTGTAAACCAAACGAACCTAAAGTGTGGATCCCTTGTTTGAGGGTGATATGTTATCTTGGTTGCAATACCAAGAGCGGTTGGCAGCCTCCCATGTTGGGACCCGTTTTCTGGACCGTTGCTATCCGGCGCATTGACAAAGGGTTATGGGCCCACACTTATGGTTCTAAGGCATGCTTCCAAGACCGACTAGCGCGTGGTCTTACAGGGCGCACAGGTACAACAGTTACACAAAGATCGGACGGCTCCAATCTGCTCCATCGGCTCCATCGGCTTCTTCAGGTAGGGTGCGCGCACGTGGCGGACTAGGGGACGAGGAACAGCTCTGTCCATGTTGGACAAGACCCTTGAGCACCAACGGGATTAAGCTTTATCCCTTCTTAGAAGGTGGTACGACCCCGAGTCTGCTCTCTCACGATGGCACCATCGCCTTAGGCGATCATCGGCGGGAGGGATATACAACGGAACCAAGTGCATCTTTTGACAACGGTCGCAGTGAGCAACCTCATCAGCCTCATCGACCTCAACGAAGCAGAGTAGCAGCGAAGCAGAGAAGACGAGCAACTGTAGGAAATGGCGGATCCGACTCAAGCCCGTCTTGAGGCGGGTATGTCCAAATTCACGGGGACAGGTTTTCCCTTGTGGAAATGGCAATTTGAGATTGTCATGAACGTACGTGGCTACCTCGAAATCCTAAGAGGGACCGAGATAGAACCCGCTGATGCGACAGTGATGACACATGCGGCTGACCTTGCACCACGGACGAGGAAGAACAACATGGCTCTTGCCATTCTTGTGACATCGATCAACGAGACTCAACACTCCCACATCACACGATGCACGTTGGCTGCCGAGGCCTGCGCAAAGCTCTCACATGTGCATCAATAAAATGCCCTAGCAAAATGACTCTTCATCTTCCAAAGGTTGATGTCGATGAGGGCGAGTGAAGGAGAATCGATACGCAAGTTTTTGTAGTCATTCGGCAACGTGCTGCAGGAGGTCCAACAAATGGAATGGAATCTCGACTCCAACATGCGTGCCATGATCCTTCTAATGGCGCTGCCAAAAATTTGGGGGTCATTGATCACTGTATTTGGCGGTTGGAAGGAGGCGGATCTGACATATGAGGCTGTCGCCAAACACGTCCGCAGCGAGTCCATGCGGCGCAGTGGCAGTGAGGCAAACATCTCAGCATATGCCTCTTGCTTCGGTGGACAAGGTGCAAGCTCTCGCTCCAGTCAAGGTAACAGCAGAAGCGGTGGCGGTGGAGGGAAAGGCAATGGTGGCGGGAAGATTTCCAAGATGCTCGGCAACTGTCACAACTGTAGCAAGGCTGGACATTGGGCTAGGGACTGCCGTAGTCCCAAGAAAGAAGGCGGGAACAAAGGTGGGAAGGAGAAGAAGGAGCTCACCAACATGATGGCTAGGGGGCTATCCATAAAGGGGGCAGCCATCCTTAGGCCCGTGGCATTCGCCCTTGACTCGGGCACCAACCACCACTCATCAAAAGAGAAGGGTGGATTTGCCTCCATGGCCGAATCCGTCATGCGCATCAAGTGTGCAAATGGCGGCGTCGTCCCAGCCATGGGCGAAGGGGACAAGGTGATCACGTTCAACGTGAACAGTGCGGAGCAAGCAGTCAACCTTGACAAGGTGGTGTACACGCCCTCCTTTGCAGCCAAATTGCTGTTTGTCTTACAAATCACCGAAAACAACATGACAGTGGTGTTCATCAACAAGGAAGTGGTGGCCCTAAAAAACGAGGACATCCAGATTTTTTACTCCAAAGACAACCTCATGCCTCAAGTTCTAGGCGTGTACTTGCTTCAAACCAAAGTCACCGAGGCATTGGATGAGGGACTTGCATGTGCCACCAAGACAGTGGCACCGAAGCCAAAGGATGCACCATTGGCGACCATTGCGGCCGCCGCATCAACCAAGGAGGCTGATGCTGAGCTGTGGCATCGGCGATTTGGCCACATTGCCAATAGCACACTGCAGAATATGCAAGAGCAAGAGGTAGTCTGCGGAATGGAAGGGTGCACCATGAAGCATGGCAAAGGGTGTACGTTGTGTGAACCATGCCTCCAAGCGAAGGCAAAGAAGAAGCCCTTTGGGAGAGGAGGTCAACGAGCAGAGCATGTCTTGGAATTGATACAAAGTGACGTGTGTGGACCCTTCTGCACACCGTCTAACGGAGGAAGCAAGTACTTCCTGGCCTTCATTGACGACCACAGCCGCAAGTTGTGGATCTACTTCCTCAAAACAAAGGGAGAGGTCAAGGAGAAGCTCCTCGAGTTCGTTGCCATGGTGAAGCGGCAAACGTCCAAAAAGGTGAAGATGCTTCGAAGTGACAACGGGGTTGAGTACAAGGCATGCACACCTTGGCTCAAGCATCATGGCATCCACCACGAGCAAACCACCCCTTACAACCCCTAAAGCAATGGTGTTGCCGAGAGGATGAACCAGACCCTGCTCGGCATGGTGCAAAGCATGCTCTTCGACGCCAAGCTCCCACCTCGCTTTTGGGCAGAAGCAGCAACAATGGCCTGCTACCTCTTGAATCTCACACAAGCAACTGCCTTGTGGAAGTTTGAAAAGGAGCAAGACAAGCAGCTGAAGACCCCACAAGAAGCATGGTCGGGAAAAAAACCCAACGCATCTCATCTGAAGGTATTTGGATCAACTACATGGGTGAAGATCCAATCGGGAGAAGGTGGAGGCAAACTGGACGCACATTCCAGGAAGTGCGTCATGGCTGGGTACGACACATCACACAAAGCCTATCGGCTTTGGGACCAGGCAGAGGCAAGCTCGTGAGGAGCCGCAACGTTGTGTTTGAAGAACACACCCTTGAAAAGGGAGAGCTGCTGGACCCGAACCTCGCTCCCAAAGCGGGAGAGTGGATAGTGTTGCTTGAGTCCGGAGACCAAGCACCCGGGAACTGGCTCGCTGTGCCAGCAGGTGGTGGGAATGGGAGAGTAGCTGTGGAGGATGACGGAGCATTTGACATGGACGCGGGTACCGAGGCGTCCGGGGCTTCCGAGTCTGACTTGGAGTCTGACGACTCTTCTGAAGACAACGACGACGACGACCACAAACCACAACCTGTGGAAGCACCAGCACCAAAGCAAGAAGCTGCACCACTACCCCGGCACAGTTTGCAACCAAAGAGACAACATTTGGGATATGAGGACAATTGGACTGGCCTTAGGTGGTCGTGCATGGCTCAGGGAGAGCCATCCATAGTGACGGGGGCGATGAATGGCCCAGATGCGGCCAAGTGGAAGGAGGCAGTGGATAGCGAGCTCACGTCCATTGCCGAGAACGGCACGTGGGTGCTGGTGGATAGACCTGACAAGGCCCACGTGGTGGGATCCAAGTGGTTCCTCCGAGTGAAGAAGAAGCAAGACGGCAGCATCAACAAGTTCGAGGCAAGGGTAGTGGCTAAGGAGTTCTCTCAACGCCCGGGCTCCGAGTACGATGAGACGTTCGCGCCCGTTGTGACCTGTGCCTCCATCCGCTCTCTCCTTGGAATTGCAGCCATAAAGAACATGGAGATACACAAGATGGACGCCAAGACAAATTTTCTTTATGGGAAGCTTGACAAGGAAGTGTTGATGGAGGTGTCCAAAGGAGTCAAAGCTCCCAAGGGCAAGGTGTGCAAGTTGGTGAAAGTGCTCTACGGGCTGAAACATGCCCCAAGGATGTGGTACAAAGAGATGGACGGTTTCATGACCGGCCTCTCCTTCGCGCATTGCCAGAATGACCCGGGCATGTACGTGCGCAATGATGGGAGAGGGCTGATGCTGATTGCGCTGTGCGTGGATGATCTAATCATCTGCTCGTCTTTGGTCGAGCTGCGGGATAAGCTGAAGTCTGACCTCATCAAAAGGTTCAAGATGAAGGACATGGATCCTCTTGAGTACTACCTCAGGATTTCCATCCACCGCAACCGAGTAGCAGGCACCATCAAACTCAACCGAACCAAATACATCGGTGAGGTACTGAAGCGCTACCACGTGGAAGACTGCAAACGTGTCAGCATCCCAATGATGACTCAAGGCCTCCATGTTGCAAAGCAATGAAGCAGAACAAAGAGAGATGCAAGACATCCCCTACCAGTCTGCCGTGGGTAACATCATGTACGCCATGGTAGGGACTCGTCCGGACATCTGCTATGCTGTGGGACAAGTGAGAAAATTCTTGGCCAACCGAGGGCCACAACACTGGTAAGCAGTAAAGCGCATCTTGCGCTACCTGCAAAAGACACATCACATGGGCCTTGTCCTTGGAGGCCAAGAAGGTACGGACCCCCTTCGCCTGAAGTGCTACACTGACGCTGACTAGGGAGGAAAAATTGACAACCAAAAATACACCTCTCGACACGTGTGCATCTTGAATGGCGCTGCCATCGCATGGGCCGGCAGGAAGCAAGATTGTGTTTCTGTGTCCATGGCTGAGGTAGAGTACGTTGCTCTGTCTGAGTTGTGCAAAGAGACTCAGTGGCTACGCAGCCTGCTTGGAAAAATGACAGTGCCACAGAAGGACGCCACGGTCGTACACGTGGACAACATGAGCGCCATCTCAATGGCTGAAGACGAGATCATCTCCCGGCAAACGAAGCACATCAACGTACGTTTCCACTAATCACATGACCTGGTCATGAAGAACGTGGTGGACTTGCAGAACTGTGGAACCAAGAGCATGCTTGCTGACTGCATGACCAAGCCGTTGACGAGCGACATGCACTATGCAGGCATTGGTGAATTCGGCATGAGGATTTCGGCAGAGGAAGGGTGAGCCCCAAGGCTTTGATGGAGCCTAGTGAGCGACAGATGGACAGAGGTACAAGGGAGGGATTTTTTTAAATGGTATGCACCTTGTCCACTGCCTAGCTGGCTAGCTGCACATACAGACAAGGCATGCACTGCTCTATGGAGTACGTCCCCTTGGTCTGTTCCGAGATGGGCCAAGAGTGCACTGCCCATAATGGGTATGTGGTCTGTGGATCATCATAGGAATCACACCTTTGTGGCCTAGTTGAATAGGCGCCAGATTCTCGGCAGGAGGATGTGAGTTCAAACCTTGAGGCCCAAATTGGGATTGGAAGCTTCTAGGAAGCTTATTAGAGCCTGCCTTGAGGATGACACTTGGCGGTCTAAGGACGTGCAAAGTAGGATTGTAGGTTGAGGTTGCCTCCCGTGGAGCCACTACAAGCAGAAGCTTTACCAAAGCTCTGCAAGTATAAAATCATGTACCTTGCATGCATCTTTAAAGTTCTTGCCTTTGAGATTCCTCACAGAGTGTCCAACCAAAGGTAGACACTAAAGACCAACATGCGGACTTCGTGGGGTTGTAAACCAAACGGACCTAAAGTGTGGATCCCTCGTTCGAGGGTGATATGTTATCTTGGTTGCAATACCAAGAGCGGTTGGTGGCCTCCCATGTTGGGACCCGTTTTCTAGACCGTTGTTATCCGGCACATTGACAAAGGGTTATGGGCCCACACTTCTGGTTCTAAGGCATGCTTCCAAGACCGACTAGCGCATGGTCTTGCAGAGCGCACAGGTACAATAGTTACTCGAAGATCGGATGGCTCCAATCTGCTCCATTGGCTCCATCGGGTTCTTCTGGTAGGGTGCGCGCACGTGGTGGACTAGGGGACGAGGAATAGCTCTGTCCATGTTGGACAAGACCCTTGAGCCCCAACGGGATTAAACTCTACCCCTTTTTAGAAGGTGGTATGACCCTGATTCCGCTCTCTCACGACGGCACCATCACCTAACCCCGGGCATCGCTTTGCTCTATGTGTTCATCCCAACTTGACTCACGGGTTGGTAGATAAACCACCAATACAAGTGGCTCCACTGGGTTGCTCTCGTAGCCATTACCACGTCCCCTGTCTCCTCCACTACTTCCTCTTCTTCCTCATGCACCTCAATTCCTCTCTCCCATGCAGCTGTCCATGCAGCTCAGGGTACTGGACGGGGTGGGGGTGGTGGTGTAGGCCGTGACAAAGGTAAAGGCCACTGACATGGTAGTAAAACCTCCACAGCCTCCTCTACCCCGGGCGTGGTTACCTATTGGACTTACGGCACGTCTGGTCACTCTGGTCCCAAATGCACTGCACCCTATGATGACACACGCCTTGCCCCCGCCATGCGAGCCCACTAGGCTCACACAGAGGTCACTGCTGACGCTGCTGCTATCAGACTGACATCATCAACTTCTTCCTCCTCTTTTTCTACTTCCTCTAGCACCACTATGGCTCCCCTTTATGTAGCAGAATCCCCAAGATCCTTCTTGGGGATGGATGCCACCTTCGTCAGGGCCCACCTATTGTGGACCACCAGCTGAGCATTATGCAGCTCCTGCAAGGCCAATTGATGATGGCCACTTCTCCGACCCTCGCTACAAACTTCGCGAGGAAGAACAAGCTCCAGACCGTCACCTCACTGAAATTCTCCACCTTCACTCTCAAGGAGATGAGGGTGTGATTGGCCTGTCCAGTTCACTTGCCTTTGAGTCCTATGGATTCCTTCGTGGCACGTCATGTGGGTGTGTTCAAGGTGTCTAGCCTGATGATTATCCCTGGATTGAGGATTGGCAGTCCCACCTACTCCCACATTGACTTGGCAGTTCCTTGTCTGTCTACCAGGCTTGCACTATTGCCATGTGTTGCATGCTACCCTCCACTCGTGTTCCTCCTCGCTTCTGGATCATCGACTCCAGTGCCATTCACAGCATGACCTCCTTCGGTTCCTCTTGTGTTTCCCTTGGACCTGTTGGGTCTGTTCTGTGTGTTTCTGTTTTGTGTGCACATGCTTTGGCTAACTTCTCTTTGTTGAAGGCATTGGTGTCGTCCGCTTTGTTGGTCCTAGTGTGGATGTGTTCCTTCCTAGTTTTCTCTTTGTGCCCGGTATGGAGGTCAGCCATCTGTCCGTCACCACCCTTGAAGATCAAGGCATTCACTTTTTGTCTAGCCTTGGTGCTGTTACCATATCCATTCGTTCCTCTGGCCATGTGGTTTTTTGTGGCTTGCTCTGTGATTGCCTGTTCCGTGTCCCTTTGTCCCTTCCCTTCTCTTCTGCTCCTATTGCGCTTGTCCATATTGCACCAACTCTATCTCCCGTACATGTAGACTTGTTCCACCATGGCCTCTGTCACATTCACACTGCTGGTGTTGTACGTCTCCTCCGCACCCGTCCTGCTAGTGGGCTCGACCTCGCTACCTTGCTCCTTCATGCTCATGTACGTGCCTTGACAGTGCCTGTGGCAAAATGCACCACTGCTCACCCTCTTGATCCCCCTTTCAAATGGCCAAGTCTACCACTACTCACCCTCTTGATCTTGTACACACTAATTTCATGTACCCTCTTTTCCTTGATTTCCATTGGCGGCCTTGGCCGCTACGTGCTCTGCTTGACAGAAAAACTCTTTTGGTACTGTTGGGTATTCGCCCTCTGGCACAAAAGGGATGTCACTGATGTTCTTTAGTCTTGGCTGCCTCACGCCAAACGTGCTTGCCTACGTAAGTTGCGTGTATTTTACTGTGACCAGGGCGGTGAAATCATTGGCCCTACGTGTTGCATTCTTCAATTCCATGGTGTGTACATGGAACAATCCACGCCGTACACACCTAAAAGAAATGGTTTTTCTGAGCATTGGAACCATACTCTTTCTGATGGCATCCGCTCCCTCCTCTCTGCCTCTGGCCAATCTCCCCTCTTTGCTTTTGAGGCTATGTCATACATGACCTGGGTATGGATGCTTCCATAGTCTCCTTCCTCGTCATATCACTCCATTTGAATTCTGGAAAGGCCATCACGCTGACCTCTGTCTCACCTCTGGTGGGCCCTCCATGGTGCCCTCGGCTCGCAATGATCCAATGGACAGATTTCTTACCCCCTCATTCTCTGGTGGGCCCTCCTTGGCACCCTCGGCTGGGGATGATTCATGTTGTTGTTTGTCCATGCATTGCCTCACTGACTCATACTGTGACCTCACGGCTGGTGTACATGCTCGTGCAGACGACTGACTGGATGGAGGCTGACGCCGACGGGACGCTGTTTGGTGGAGTGGAAGTGTTGCCATGAAGTCGAATCGGGCTTCTAATACTACGCCCACAGATGCCCAGCTCCATCCGCAATGACCCTTGGGTGTCACGTCATCTGTAGTCATAGATAGCTCTCAGGTTCATTGCAACCGACGCTCGAGTTCGGGCGGTTGTAACTCTACGTAGCTATTTTTTTTGCTGATTTTGACTGCACGACTGCATTTGCGCGTGGTTGTTTTGGTATGGTCCAATTTTTAGGCAAAACAGACAACACTGGGTTTTGGGCCGTTTGGTGTTTGGCAGGGCTCACCCAGGAAATTCTGCCATACAAAACAATGCTAGAATTTTCCTGGTTGGCTGGTTTTCTGAGTAGCAAGCCTCACAGAGCTAAGGTGAGGCTAGAACTGAGAGGGGTCCTACTCAATTGCATATGATTTACTCCTAATCAGTCATTGTTTCATTCAGCTGCATTTCTGACGCTAACTCTTGTGCGTGCATTTATGAGTAATAAACCAGAGCTCTCAGACTGAGACTGTAGTGCAGCAGACTAAGGGGGCAGCAGAGCCGCTGTTGCTTTGGCTTGGAATTAGCTGCAAGAAACGAGCGTGGGTTCCCGCAAGTTGCACTAACAACGCTGTTGCCCCAACCTGCGCACCAGGCAGGTTACTGCTGCAGGAAAAATCCGGCAGCATTTCTCTGCAGTGGCGCATATGGGACGTCTGCCGGCATAGTCAAGAACCTGTACGCCATTGCTTCTATTGCATTTTCTGCACTACGGCTGTGGATATCTTGAAGCCAACTCAAGACAGCCGCGCCTCTCCCACTTGGTACCAACCCCACCATCAAGAATTGTGCCGCCCTTGAGTTGGACGAAATCTTTGTCCCCTATGGTGTCCCCAGCAAGGAAGGACACTCTGATGACTTGGGCGTATGACCTCTTCCTCACCATGAAAGAAACACACAGAGACACACAGCTTCAGCGCGATAGCTCTTCTATAATCGTAGCTTCCACCTCCGGCGGCTCCTACACCCCTCTCACCGGAGGGGTATAGGAGCCACTCCTTTGGAAGCACAAAGGGAAGAGGAAAGAAGAAGGGCAAGAGCAAAGGACAGCAATCCTCCACGGGCGGCTCCGTCCTGACGTACCACAACTGTGGCCAAACAGGGCACGGGTGGTACACGTACCCCATCCCTACAGGAAAGACCTGTATTTTTGCTGCCATGCGCTGTGAGTCTGAGTGCCGTCTTGGCACCTCCACTGTTGCCTGTGGCACTCGCTTCTCTCCTAGTAGCACTATGGTCACCACCTACTCCATGATACTTCCTTCTTCCCTGCAGCCAGCTCTTCAGCCTCGACCGTAGCTTCCGTCGTCTCTTCTCCATTAGCAGAAGTATGCTCCACCGCAGCCACTGCCGCACGCTCTACCACTGTAGCAACAACAGTATGCTCCGTTGCAGCCACTGTAATACCCCCAGCAGCACTATGCTCCATCCCAGTGGAGCTTGTACCCCCGCTTTGGAGCTATGATCCCACAGTCCATGGCTTCCAATGACTCTGCTGCTTGGATCCGCTAGCTGCACAACTTCATCACCACTGAGCTTGGCATCACACCGCCTCCCTAGGGNTAGTAGCACTATGGTCACCACCTACTCCATGATACTTCCTTCTTCCCTGCAGCCAGCTCTTCAGCCTCGACCGTAGCTTCCGTCGTCTCTTCTCCATTAGCAGAAGTATGCTCCACCGCAGCCACTGCCGCACGCTCTACCACTGTAGCAACAACAGTATGCTCCGTTGCAGCCACTGTAATACCCCCAGCAGCACTATGCTCCATCCCAGTGGAGCTTGTACCCCCGCTTTGGAGCTATGATCCCACAGTCCATGGCTTCCAATGACTCTGCTGCTTGGATCCGCTAGCTGCACAACTTCATCACCACTGAGCTTGGCATCACACCGCCTCCCTAGGGAAGCAAAAGTTGTGTAGCTACTAGTCAAGAGATCTCAACATGCGGATTGCCCAAGATCCAATGTGACCTTGGGAAATCTGCATGTTGCTTTTCAGAGCCGGCCTTGGATGACGTTGCATGGCTGGATGGCTGGCATGATCGTTTCACGTCGGTTCTGTCTACTTAGCTTGTGACCCCCGTCTCCCTTCCCGCCTACTGTTTCATCGCTCATTGTAATGTCCCAGCCTTTGGCAACAACCCTGCTGGCACTTGGATTATTGACTCTGGTGCCACGCATCACATGACCTGTTGTGGACACGCGTTCAGTATGCTTGGTCCCATTGGCAATGCTCACAGTGTCTGGATGGGGTCCGGGCAAATCCTGCTTGTCTGCGGTGTTGGCTTCGTTTGCTTTCGTGGTGCGTCTGGTGATGTGTTCATGACCGACATGCTATATGTGCCTTGTTTGGAGATCATCCTCCTTTACATCACGTCTCTCGATCTCGTGAGCATGGACGTTCGACACTCCTATGGGATTGGCACTGTCTCTCTCCGCCCGCCTAGTCAGGTCATGTTCTGTGCTTTCTGTCGTGACAACCTCCGACACGTCACTCGTCTTCCTTCGTCCGTCTCTCTTCCATTGTCTGATACTGCCCACGTTTTCTTCACCAATGTCATTTCCCCAAGCACGTCCGTTGTTCTTTGTCATGAGACATCCACCCCTCGGACATCATAGCAGCACGGTGTCTCAGAGCGCTACACCGCACCATGGTTGACACTGTCCGTACCATGCGTGTTGAGTGTAGTTTTTCCGACGGCTTCTTCTTTGAGGCCATGTCCTACGTGACCTGGGTGTAGAACCGCGTTCTCCATGGTCCCCTTTTCCACTAGGCCACGCCGTAAGCGTTATGGTGCAGTCATTGGGCCGATCTTCAACCTGCCCATGTCTGGAGGAGTGTTGCTAATGTTTGGCTCGCCAAATACCAGCAGGATGGCAAGCTTGCCCCTCGTGGCCGCCTTTGTACCTTCGTCAGCATCTTGCGACAAATTCCATGCCCTTGTAGGACCTAGTCTGGCATTGTATTGTTTAGTCCCATGATGCTCTGTTCTTTGAGGAACTCTTCCCTCACGGCCTCCCTTGTGTACGGTCTGCCTCCTCTTTGGTCCCATCGTTCTTGTCTCATGGGGGAGATTATTGTCGCGCCGCTGCTCCAACCCTAGAGGCACCGGTCGTCCCACATGAATCCACATCCCCAGCATCGGATGGCCCGGGTGCTCCTCCCCCACCATCCACCTCACCAAGCAGTTCCCGTACTGGTGATGCTGCATACCTATCAGAGACGGAGTCCTTCGCTGACTCACTAGCTCAGCCTGACCCCCCGACTGACCCTCCTCCAGCCTCCAATAGACTCACCTCAAAGGGTCCGTCAGTGCCTAGTGGTTCCCCGACATTGGATCCAATGCCTACCCCCGCCTTGCCACCTCATCCTCGCTGGACTCCCTCTTCTGTCACTGGCACCTTGGTGCACCTGGTGTACACCCGGACTCCTAGTGGCATCCCCTGGCCAACCCTGCCTAGTGCGCAGGTTAAGGCGGCAGCGTTGTTGGTGCAACTTGCGGAAGCCCACACTCGTTGCTTGCCACTGTTGCAAAGCCAAAGTGACAGCGGCTCTGCTGCCCCCTTAGTCTGCTGCACTAGAGTCTAAGTCTGAGAGCTCTGGTTTGTTACTCAGAAATGCATTTAGCATCAGAGTTGCAACTGAATGAATCAATGACTAATTAAGAGTAAAGAATAAGTTACTGACTGAAACCCCTCTCAATTCTAGCCTCAACTCAGCTCTATGAGGCTTGTTACTTAGAAAAACCTCTAACCAAGAAAATCCTAGCAATATCCTGTATCCTGATGATCTAATGGACAGATTTCTTGCCCCCTCAGTCCCTAGTGGGCCCTCCTTAGCACCCTTGTCTTGGGATGATTCAGTGGAAAGTGCTCCCTCTCTACCTGTCACGTCCCCACCAAAGGCCATTTCACCTGCTTCGTCTCCTCTTGTGCTTCCCCTGTTCTCTCACCTATAGGTGGCTCACTAGTTGAATCAGGAACAGGTGAATCACCTACAGATCTGGCCACCAGCAGCTCTCCTCCGGTCTGTCCTCCCCCATCTCCCATCTCCTCTCTTCCTGTTGTACGGCCAACGGCCTCCTCCTCTGACACTGGTCCTCTTGTGTCCCACTACGTTTGTAGTGCTAGGCACTTCAAGCCCTCGCATCCTAGACTCACCCAGCTGTCTCTCACTCTCCTGCATCCTCCTCCGCCAAGGGAGTGGACCCTCCTCCTGTTGTTTTGCCTCACGCCACTGTCTCAGATGAGCCCAGACCTCAGGCCCTACGGCTCACCACCGCTAGCTACCCGATTGCTACTTCTCTGGTTCACCCCAGCTACCCCCTCAGATACCCACTCATTGAGCAGGATTTTTGTGTGGCTATTGATACATCTATTGCTAAACATTTTGCCTCATGCTTTGCCACTAGTGTTATCTCCCCTCTCCCACCTGAACCACTAACTGTTCTTGACATTCGTGTGGCTACGGAATCCACTATGTACAAGACAGCTATGCTGAAAGAGCTTTATGCTCTTGCCAACCATGGTATCTACAATGTAGTGGATCTTACACCAGGCCGCAAGGTGGTATCAACCAAGTGGGTTTAGCGGTCAAAAAAAAACCAGAAAGTGATGTCGAGCAATGTAAGGCTTGACTCACAACCAAAGGATTTCTCCAAATCAATAGAATTGAATTTGATGAAACGTTTGCTCCTGTTGGTCATTACACCACCACCAGAGCCCTACTTAGCTTGGTGGCTCAACATGACCGGAAGTGAGAATAGATGGACGTCACTAATGTAGTTTTACATGGCAGGCTTGACAAGGAAACTTGCATGGTTCAAACCCGGGGTTCACCGATGGAACCAAGAGAGTGCGGAGGCATATTAAAGCCCTCCATGGGCTCAAGCAACCCCCCACCCTGCTGGAACCAAGAGATTGCTTCCACATTGGAAAAAGTCCACTTTTGTAGAAGCACAGTTCATAATGTATTATTGTTGAGTGCTCCCTCCACTTCCCTTGTTGTTATTCTCGTCTACATTGATGAACTGCTAATTGCATCTCCCAGCTCTGCAACTGTTCATTCTCTTAAAGCTCTGTTACAGTCTACAAGAAAGGTAAATGACCTCGGACCAGCCCATGTCTTCCGAGGTATGGAGCTGGAATGCAATCACTCAAAACACACTGTTGGCTCTAGTGGGTGTGGAGGCACCCTCAAGGATGCCTAGCTCTCAGTGGTTCACGCTACCAAGGTTTGGGCAGCCAGTAGACACCAATGGTGAAGAGTGTGGAGCACAAGGATCACGGATGTGAGTGGGCAGAACACGTAGCATTCAGTAGATTTGAATCGAAACACGTCTTTTTTTACTTTGCATAGTGAGAGTACATCAGATTCTTATAGCCTGTGATCTTAGCTTTCCAACGCATCCAAGCACGCCCAAATCGGAGCAGTAGAGCCCCTGCTACGGCCGTCGAAGTAACCCTTGGTGGAGCCGAGCCGCCCACCATACCCACGAATGGGAGTGACGGGAGGCGCTTCGACGGTGACCTGTCGAAGCGCCCTTCCTGTCATCCCAACGTGGGGAGGGGCATGCCTTGGTCCAGGGGCCCATCCACATTCATTCCTTCATGGCCCATGTGCCTTTGGAGCCCATTGGAGACGAACTAGGATCACTGGCGGTGGATTATCCCGCCACCTATGGCGGGTACCAGATTCCACACGCCCAACACCCGATTTTCGGGCTAGGCTAACTTTCTGAATACTCACTCAAATTGAGCAATTCAAAGCTTGATCCTGCATGGAAAATTCCAAGGAATCCAAATCTAAAGTCAGACAAGGTTTTCTAACACTTCTCAGTGGTTTAACCAGGGAGTACGATCAACGGTACTCATGGCAAGGGGCACACCATGTCAACAATCTCGCCCTTTCACCGCAGCCTTGATGCCCTATCCTTGGATCCTGTAGCATTTTAAACTTCATGGCGTAGACCAAGCTCCATGCAGCTTGCGTCGTGCCTGTCCTTGGACTGTGCCTTGGTCATGGCATCGGCGAGCATGCGCTTAGTGCCACAATGCACAATGGCCGCATCTCCCTTCGCCACCAAGTCCCGTGCGTAGTGATGACGGATCTCGATGTGCTTGGTTCTCCTGTGCAGCACTGGGTTCTGGGTCAGGCTGATGGCACTCATGTTGTCAACGTTGAGTACCGTGGGCTTCCTTTGCGGCACGCCGATCTCCTTTAACAGCCGACGCAGCCACACCGCCTCCTTTGCGGCTTCCGCGAGCGCGATGTACTGCGCTTCGGTACTGGACAGCGCCACGCAGTCCTGCTTCTTGCTTGCCCATGAAAACTGCTGCACCATCAAGCACAAACACGTACCCCGACGTTGATTTTCTTTCATCCACATCACCAGCCCAGTCGGCATCCGAGTAGCCGACCACCTCAAGGGAGTCATCACGCGCTCCCCCTCCAAACACGAGCCACGACTGTTTTGTCGCCTTGAGATAGCGGAGGATCCGCTTCACCGCTTGCCAATGCAACGGCCCGGGGTCAGCAACGTAGCGGCTCACTTGACCCTCCGCGAAGGCCAGGGCGGGCCGCGTCGCCACCATGGCATACATGATACTCCCAACTGCGGACTGGTATGGCACACCTGCCATCTCCTCCTTCTCCTCGTCCGTGCTCGGGCTCATGCTCGAGCTCAGCTCACACGTGGTGGTCATGGGTGTGCCAATGGGATTGCACTCCTCCATGTTGTAGCGGCGGAGCATCTCTTGCATGTACTTTGCCTGCCCCATCTCGAGCGCGCGTGCCTTGCGGTCCCTCTTGATGGCGACGTTGAGGTAGTACTCGGGCTCTTCCATGTCGGTCATTTTGAACCGACTGCCGAGCTGCCACTTGAGGTTCACCAACTCCTCAATTTCCGATGACACGAGGATGAGGTCATCCACGTACAGGACCACGATCTGGTGCAACCCCGGCTACTTCCGCACGTACACGCTGTGATCCGCCTCGCAGCGCTTGAAGCCAAGCTCGGCCATGAAGCCGTCCATTTTCAGGTACCACATGAGTGGCGCTTGCTTCAGCCCGTAGAGCGCCTTGCGAAGCCGGCACACCTTTCCCGACGGCGCGTCCACCCCCTCCGGCACCTCCATGTATACCTCCTTGTCCAGGTCGCCGTTTAGGAATGCGGTTTTCACATCCATTTGGTGGACTTCATGGTCGTGCGCCGCCGCCACCGAGAGGATGGAACGGATGGAGGCGAACTTTGCCACCAGTGCAAAGGTTTCATCGTAGTGTTCACCTTTTTGCTGGGCGTACCCCTTCGCCACCAGTCCCGCCTTGTACCGCTCCGCCTTCCCTTCCTTGGTGAGCTTCTTCTTGAAGATCCACTTGGAGCCGATGATTTTCGCACCCTCCGGTCTGTCAATCAGCTGCCAAGTGCTGTTCTCTTCGTGGGAGGCAAGCTCAGATTTTATGGCTCCCTCCCACTCAGCCCCATCCTTCTGCTGCAACGCCTCCTTGACGGTCTCGGGCTCCTCTTGTGCAAAGAACGCTCGAGCAAACCCAGTCCAGGTGCCCTGTGCGACATCATACCGTTTTGCCATCCTTCTTGCGTGTCCGCTACTCCGGGGCTGCTGTTGTTGAGGCTGCTGCTACTGCTGCTACCGCTACTGCTACTGCTGCCCTCTCGCGGCGCCACTTGCACCGCTGACTTGTTCCCACTCTCTCGGGGACGGTGGAGATGCGGGCTCACTCCCCGCCTCCTCGTTGAGCTCCACTACTGCCAGCGCTTCAGACTCATCGTCTGACTCGGCTGAATGCAAATCAGCCGCTCCCCCATCCACCGGATGGTTATCGCCAGTTGGAGCCAATGGGACGTCACCCTCTTTTGCGTCCTCCGGCATCTCCCCCTCAAGGAGTGGCAGCCACTCCCCCCGCTTGGAGAGACCCGCGTCCTTGTCTGTCCAACGACTCTCCTCGTCAAACGTGACGTCGTGACTCTTCACGATCTGCTGCCTCCGCGGGTCAAAGAGCCGGTACGCCTTGCTCCCGCTCTCGTACCCGACGAAGATGCACCGGCGAGTCCGCGGGTCCAGCTTG
>SZWC01004587.1:74153-85031 GCA_023375785.1 Penium margaritaceum
CCCCCCCATTTTTCCTGTACGACCTATTCATTCTAGGTCCCTAACTGAACACACTCACAAGAGAACCCGTGTCCTGAGGTGAGTAACAATGTACAAAAGCACAGTAGAGAAATTCTGATGAAGCAAGATCAATCAAAGTATGAATGAATCTTGATTCTTCAATGCCGATGTGAAAAGGTTGGAGTGGCCAATGAGGTTGGACGGCATGGGACCATGCCGAGAGGAGTCACGTAGCCTTAGGGCAATCTCATGCGCAATCCTTCAAGAGTGTTTGGCCTCAACGTGAGTCTCCACTGGTCTTAAGATCACCATGCCCTGCGCACCCAAAGACACATGTGTGAGATTGATAGATGACATGGATTAACATGCCCCCTTGGCTGAGGGTGCAAGAGGCATACACCCAAGTTTATGCAGTTGGACAGTAAGTGAGGATTGTGAGACAGCCTTTGTGCGGAAATCTGCCAGTTGCTCAGCACCACGGATACCGCACACGTTGACTGCACCCGTTTTGACTGCCTTGCGCACAAAGTGGTACTTTGTGCATGGATGCAACACTCCATCATTCGCTGTAATGTGCCGAGCAGCTGAGCTGCCATGCAGTGAGATAGCACCCACAAAAAAACCCAGCTCATCCAGCATCCAATGTAGCCATTTGGCTTCACATGAGGCTCCTCAAAGCTCCATATACTCAGCCTCAGCCACATTATTTTCCACAAAAGACTGCTTTGCACTGTGCCAAGAAGCTGCTCTGCCCACAAGATAATGAACCCAACCGCCCCTGCTGCATGCTGCTTCGTCATGTGCTAAGTCATATCACAAAAACCATCCAACAGAGGGGCTTGTGATGGAGAGGAAACAAGACCAACCGGTCTTGTTTCCTCTCCATCACAGAGGAGGTGTCCAGCACAAATTGCAACAGTTTTAGAATTGGCTTGTGATGAAAAGTGCAGGATTTCTGGTTGAACTGGGCAAGTGTGTTGACTGCGCAGGCTATGTCCGCTTGTGTGGTGGTGGCTAGATAGCTCAGGCTGCCGAGNATAGACATCTAAGATCATGGGTGTGCACTGTAGATGAAGGTGTTGTACAAGGTGTGCAAAGAGTGCAGTGAGACGAGCAATGTGTTGATTGTTTTTGCTCCTTGTTCAGTGTTTTAGGACGGATTAGGAATACCCTGCCCCTTGTGGAGGTATGACCCCTGGATCCATTGTGATGTGACTCAACTATGCTCTGTCTCATGTGAGATATGACCTATGAGTACAACATGTGGGTGAGTGGTTACCTTGGCCATTTTGCTGATTTGGCCAAGTGAGAGGTCATGAATTCGATATTGGCCCCATGCACATCTTGTTTGCTATGGAAGCTTCCAAGAAAGAAAGTCTGTAGCTTCTTGGACGCTACATGTGTTGAATGTTTTTGCCCATTGTTCAGTGTTGAAGGACGGATCAGGAATGCTCTGCCCCTTGTGGAGATATGACCCCTAGATCCGTTGTAGTGTGACTCAACTATACTCTGGCTCTTGTGAGATATGACCTGTGAGTACACCATGTGGGTGAGTGGTTACCTTGGCCATTTTGTTGATTTGGCTAAGTGAGAGGTCATGAGTTCGATCGTGGCCCCATGCATACCTTGTTTGCTGTGGAAGCTTCCAAGAAAGAAAGTATGTAGCTTCTTGGACGCTACATGGTTGATCTGTCACATTGACACTAGGATGCTTATGTGTCAAGCCCACAGTGCAAGTCTATTGGTGACGTGGCTGGTTCAAACCACTTCCCAGGAATGTGCTTTTGAGTTCTAGGACTGGACAGACAGCTATAAAAGGACTTGTCTTGCATGCTGATCAATAACCCTTGCTTGATGCTCTCTTGCGCATTGACGACTTGAGCTCTTCTTGAGATGTAATGCTAAGGCGTTAGTACTCTTGACGGTGAAGTGCATGCCTGATTAAGTTTGGGGTGCATGACACATGTCAACAAAGAAAGAAGGCCTAAACAACTTTGTGAGCTTTCCGGTTTTGTGGCTTCTCTGCCAGAGGTGGTTAGCTGAGTAGCTAACAAAGGGTTATGGACCCACTCCTCTGGTTAGGGAAGTTTCACGCACGCAACCGCTAAGGTCACAAGCAGTGAGAGCGCCTTCGCTCTCACCCAACTTCTCTGTTTTCAGGGCAACATCAGCAGGAGGGGAATGCAACACATCTGCACCTTTCTACCTTGGGAGCTGACATCAGCCTACATCAGCCTACATCTGCTTGCAACGGCCAATGTGAACAGGGAAAGCAATTTCCTCTTCTCACCAACAGCCTACAGCGGCCTCAAACATAGGTTCATCGGCATCAACAACAGGTACAATAGCTGTAGCAGTTGTAGTTGTAGGGATGGCAGGGACAAGGGAACCAGGGAATCATTTGCCCATCCTCAAGTTTGATGGAGAGGGGTTTGCACTCTGGAAGTGGCAGTTCGAGATCATCATGGATGACAGAGATCTGATAGGACATTTTGACGTAACTATCCCAGCACCAAAGGAGGAGGGTGCTAGCCTTGTGGCATGGGTCAAGCTCAACAAGAAGGCTCTCGCCATTCTTGTGTCCTCCATACAGCCCTCAGTCCTTTCACACATCAGCGGTTGTACAGTGGCAGCCGCGGCATACGCCAAACTCGGCAAGGTGTTTCAGTCCTCCTCGGTTGCCAATCGTCTTTTCATTCTACAAAACCTCATCAGCATGAGACTTGGTGAAGGGGAGGATGTCTTCGCCTTTATGAAGAAGTTTGAGACGCTATTGCAACAAGCCACCGACATGGGGTGGGACCTGAAATCTGACATGCAGGCCATGATTTTGCTCATGACGCTGCTGGAAAGTTGGGGTCCCATGATAACGGTGATTGGAGGGTGGACTGAAGATCTAGTTTCCTACACCACCGTCTCTGAGTATGTGAGGAATGAAGCCATGCGTTGTAGCAGTAGTGAAGTAAATATGGCTGCCTTTGCGTCACGGAGCAGCGGCACCTTCCGCAATACCTCCTCCTCTGGGTACAAGGGAAACAATAGCACTAAGAACAGTGGAAGGGGTGCAAAGTGCCAAGGAAACTGCCACAACTGTGGCAAGGCTGGACACTGGGGTCGAGAGTGCCGTGCACCCAAGAGAGAGGGAGGAGACGAGGATGAATGGCGAGGGGGAAATGGTGGGAAGGATCCCACAAGCTTGATGGCTGAGTGTGCCTCCAACAAAGGGAGGGCAATACTCAGGCCAGGAGCGTATGGCCTTGACTCGGGCACAAACGAGCACACCACTTACGAGAAGAGAGAACTCATCTCTCTTGCTCCATGTAACAAGAACTTCAGAGTCACCAACGACAAGGTTGAGGCAGCTGATGGGATTGGTGACAAGCTGGTCACAGTGGGTGTCAACGGTGGAGATTCCGACCTCAAGCTAGAGGGGGTGGTCTACTTGCCCTCCTTCACAGCCAACCTGCTTATCGTCTCTAAGATTACTGACCATGGCATGACAGTGGTCTTTACAGAGAAGGAAGCGGTGATAGTTCCTACCAAGGACATCAACGTCTCCTACTGTGTCAAGAAGGTTGTCGCACAAGTTCCTCCCATTGATGGACTCTACGTCTTGCAAACCAAAACGACAACTTCAACGGCTGAATCTTTGGTCGAGAGTGATGATGAGGAGAGCAGCGATGTGGACTCAGATGAGGAAGGACATGTTGGAGTAGCAAAAGCAGTGGCAGCAGATGATTCGGCAACAAGCAAATGCAGCCACCGGGGCTGTTCATGCTAGCCTGTGCACATCCTCCAAGAACCTGTGGTACAGGCACTTTGGGCACATGGCTCATTGCACATTGGAGCTCATGGGAAAGCAGGAGCTAGTGTGTGGGATGGACCTAAATGATGAGGTGGAGGGAGCAGAGATCATGTGTGAGCCATGCCTTCAAGGCAAGGCGAAAAGGAAACCCTTCAAGTGCAATGGCACGCGTGCTCTCGTACCTCATGATCTCGTACACTCTGACGTATGTGGTCCCTTTCGCATACTGTCAAATGGAGGTAGCAGATGTTTCCTCACATGCATCGACAACAACAGCCGCAAAGTCTGGATATGCTTTCTCAAAAAGAAAATTGAGGTGAAGGAGAATCTGCAGGCCTTTGTTGTTATGGTTGAGCGACTGAGTGGAAAGAAGGTGAAGGCATTCAGGACGGACAACGGGGGAGAGTACGAAGCTTGCAGGGAGTGGCTCAAGACACAGGGCATTGAACACCAGAAAACTATGGCCTACTCACCTCAAAGCAACGGCGTAGCAGAGAGGATGAACCAGACGCTCCTAGGCATGACAAGGTGCATGCTCTTTGACGTCAAGTTTCCTCCTAGGTTCTGGGCTGAAGCAGCACGTACGGCTACCTACCTTGTGAACCTCACACCTGCAGCAGCTATGCGAAGGAGAGGCAAGAAGAAGCAGACACAGCAGTTGAAGACACCTCAAGAAGCATGGTCAGGCAAGAAGCCGGACGCCTCCCATCTCAAGGTGTTCGGTTGCACCGGCTTTGCCAAGGTCCAGGCCGGTGAGGGCCTTGGAAAGCTCAATGCAAGAGCAAGAAAGTGCATTTTCATCGGCAATGACACCGCTCACAAAGCTTATCGACTGTGGGACCAAGGAGCCAAGAAGGTCATCCGCAGTAAAGCCGTGGATTTCCACGAAACGTCGCTGAGTAAGGGAGAGAATCTCGAACTCGAGAACGATCCAAAACAGGGAGAGTGGCTCACTTTCCTTGAAGAGGGAGACAAAGCACCAGCACAATGGCATGGGATAGGTGCTGCAACAGGGAGAGGAGCTCATGAGGATGACTCGGAGGAATCAGACTCTGATTCCAACGTATCCAATCCTCCAGAACATGAGGAGGTTGCCTCTCCCATCATCAAGGACAAACCAGACCTCCAGCCTCCACATCAACAACACCAGCCAGCTGGTTCAAGGAGCAGTTCACGCCTCAAATTACCTCGGCTATATTACGACGCAGATAGGGGTGAATGGACAGGCTTCAGCTATTCATTCTTGGTTCAAGAGGAGCGAACTTCTGTCGCAGAGGCACTCACTTGGCCTGACAAAGCAGAGTGGGATGAAGCAATTCGCAGTGAACTCAGCTCCATTGAAGAGAATGGGACATGGGTGCTGGTGGACAGACCTGCCGGGGCTCACGTTGTGGGGTCCAAGTGGGTGCTGAAAGTAAAAAGGATACAGGATGGCAAGATAGACAAATACAAGGCACGGGTGGTTGCAAAGGGGTTCTCCCAACGGCCTAGCGCAAAGTACGATGAGACCTTTGCTCCAGCTGTGACGTTTGCCTCCATCCGATCAATGCTCACCATTGCTGCTACCGAGAACATGGAGATCCACCAGATGGATGTCAGGACAGCCTTCCTTTACGGCAAACTTGACAAGGAGGTACTGATGGAGGTTCCAGAGGGGGTTGATGCTCCCAAGAGCAAGGTGTTCAGATTAGTGAAGGCGCTCTATGGGCTAGAACAAGTGCCAAGACTTTGGTACCAGGAGATGGACACCTTCATGGCCAAGGAGTCCTTCATGCACTGCGACAATGAACCTAGCATGTACGTGCATGAGAGCGACTAAGGAACTATGTTGGTCGCCTTGTACGTTGATGACCTGATTCTATGCTCTTCTTCAGTGCACCTACTAGACGATCTCAAGGGGTAGCTGAAGAGGAGATTCAAGATGAAGGACATGGGTCCTCTTGACCTCTACCTTAGAATTTCCATCGCTTGATGGAAATTCTAATGGTACCATCAACCTAAACCAGACAAAATACATTGGCTACATCCTCAAACGATACAACATGGTAGATTGTAATCCTGCCAGCAAACCCATGAGCTCGGAGTGAAAACTCTCCACCTCCATGTCCCCATCCAAAAAAGAGGAGAAAATTGACATGTTGGGCATCCCATATCAGTCTGTAGTGGGCAGTCTAATGTATGCCATGGTTGCCACCCAACCAGATGTAGCCCGTACTGTCCGGCAGGTGAGCCGGTTTGTGGCCAATCCCGGTCCACTTCACTGGCACGCCATTAAGCGCATCATGCGCAACCTTCAGGGGACACAGCACATGGGGCTCCAGTTTGGAGGCATCGCTAGATCCGCATCAATCCGTATCATGTGCTACACCGATACTGACAGGGGAGGGAATATCGATGACAGAATATCTACCTCCAGCTTTGTGTGTATGCTAAATGGATGTGATGTTAGTTGGACAAGTTGCAAGCAGGAATGTGTCTCTTTATCAACAGCTGAAGCTGAGTACAATGCCTTGGGTGAGGTATGTAAGGAGATGCAGGCACCACAGGTAACGGCAACGGTCATCAAAATTGACAACATCAGGGCGATTGACATGTCCAAGAACACCGTCCTCTCCAAGCGCACAAAGCACATTGAGATCCGCTACCACTATGCTTGAGACTTGGTCTAGAAGCAGACATTGGAGCTTGAGTATGTTGGTACCAGTCTAAACCGGGTTGTTATGCTTACAAAGCCACTTGACAAGGATCTCCACCAGGCGGGTAGGCAAGGTATTGGCATGGTCAATGCAAGTGATGACGAATGATGATGCCCACTAAGGCAAGGTGCAAGGGAGAGATTTGTTGATTGTTTTTGCCCCTTGTTCAGTATTTTACAACGGATCAGGAATGCTTTGCCCCTTGTGGAGGTATGACCCCTGGATCCATTGTGATGTGACTCAACTATACTCTGTCTCATGTGAGATATTACCTGTGAGTACACCATGGTGAGTGGTTATCTTGGCCATTTTGTTGATTTGGCCAAGTGAGAGGTCATGAGTTTGATCCTAGTCCCATGCACATCTTGTTTGCTATGGAAGCTTCATAGAAAGAAAGTCTGTAGCTTCTTGGATGCTACATGGTTAGTCTCTCACCTTGACACTAGGATGCTTATGTATCAAGCCCAAAGTGCAAGTCTATTGGTGATGTGACTGGTTCAGGCCACTTCCCAGGAATGTGCTTTTGAGTTATAGGACTGGGCAGACAACTACAAAATGACTTTTCTTGCATGCTGATCAATTAACCCTTGCTTAATTCTCTCTTGCGTATTGACAAATTGAGCTCTTCTTGAGATGTAATGCTAAGGCGTTAGTACTCTTGAAGGTGAAATGTTTGACTAGTTAAGTTTGGGGTGCATGACACATGTCAACAAAGGAAAAAGGCCTCAAAACTTCTGTGAGGTTTTCGGTTGCACGGCTTCTGTGCCACAGGTGTTAGCTCAGTAGCTAACACAATAAACCCTCCTTTGATTGAGGGAGAGGGTGCGTGATTTACGGTCTTGTGTTATGGTCATGCCCAAGAATTCATGTGCCTCTCCATGATCCGTCATGCGAGATTGTGCAGCGAGCAGTGCTTTAGTGTCAGACACAAGGGTGAGGGGGGGGAAAGAATGAGTAACCCATCCACATAGAAAATAAGAGCAACCATTTTCTTTTTCTTTCCAGCAAAGGAAGAGAGGGGGATCCGATATGACTTTGTCGAATATGCATTTGATTTCTTTGCTCCAACACCTTGATGCCTAGTTCAATCCGTAGAGGGATTTAAGGAGCAGCTGCACTCTTTCAGTCCCATCCTCAAACCCTTATGGTTACCGTACATACAGTTCTTCTTCTTGTGATGCATTGAGAAACACATTTTTCACATCCATTTGATGCACTTCCCAATCCTCAAGAGGTGCAATCCCTAGCAAGATATGACTGCTTGTGTAGTTCTCAACTGGTGTGTAAGTTTCAGTGAAGCCCTGGTCCGGGATTTGGTGGAATCCCTTGGCTACCAGCCTGGCTTTTTGTTTGTCTATCATGCCTCCCAGGTTCATTTTAAGCTTGTAAATCCATTTCACGTTGATGGCCTTGTTACCTGGTGGGAGTGGGACAAGTTAATATACCTTGTGCTCCGGCAGATCGTTAACTTCATTAATCATGGCTTGTTCCCAATCATTTGCATAAGGATGCCCCCTTGCTTCAGCAAGGGGGCATCCTTATGCCCCCTTGCTGAAGGGGTGGTTGGTTCAGGTTGCTCCACTTGAGAACAAGGTGTGCCGATCACATTGAAAAACTGTTTGCAGTTTACCTGCGGCTGGTTTCCAGAGGAACTGCGCAGCACCACCGAGACAGGTTCCTTGATCTGACTTCTGGTTGAGCAGAGCTCAAAGGTTGCAGGCCAGGAGGTGAGTGAGTGCTCTGGCTTTTGGAGCCCTCCAAGCTTGTAGTCTCAAGATTTGTGGAATTCAGTAAGTCCGTGGGAAGAGGAGAACCCGTCTGTGGTGCGGGAGTGTGTGCGGGAGTGTGTGCGGGAGTCTTTCGCACGGGTGCTGTCCTTCCAGGAGTGAAGACATGTCCAATTACGTTCTCAGGGTAATGTTGGGGTACCGAGAACTATGGGGCATGCCTTAGGGTGAGGAACGCCTTGTATGGCATATGCTGTAGAAGGACGTGTCCCGACTCTCTAGAAAACTATGACTGACAGGGTCCCTGAATCTCCACGCCTTGGAGGCATGGGAAACTCCAACAAATACGCGCCACTTACCTATAGTGCTTAGTTAGTATGGTTGCTGTTGTTATGGAAGTCACACACAAGCCATGGTTCCCCAGACTCTAGCTGGTCACAAGTCTGCCCATTCTTTGAGCCATCGTTCCCACGGTGCGACTGATTTGGGCAGTGGACCGTGTGGTATCCTGTTCCACACCCAAGTGATGTAGTTCACTGCTTCTTCCCAGAACCCAAAGGTGAGACCAGACTCATTCAAAAGCATACGCAGTGCATGTCCCAGCATACAGCGCCACCATTCAGCGACACCTTTGTGTTGACAAGTGTAAGGGGCAGTGGTCTAGAGAACTATGCCCCTTCCTTTCAATTTTGCGATTAGTGTGCCCAAGAATTCACCCCCTCTGTCTGTACAAAGGACCTTGAGGCTGAAACCAGTTTTACTTTCAGCAAAGGATCTCCATTCAGCGATGGCATGCTGAGCATCAGCCTTTGTGTGAAGCAAAAATGCCCAGCAAAAGCGACTGTAATCGTCGGTCAGGATCAGTATTGTTGAATGGTATGCACCTTGTCCACTGGCTAGCTGGCTGGCTCACTGGCTGCATGGAAAGACAAGGCATGCACTGCTCTATGGGGTACGTCCTATTGGTCTTTCCTGAGACAGGCCAGGAATGCACTGCCCGTAATGGGTATGTCCCTTGGAGATCAACATATGAAACACACCTTTGTGGCCTGGTTGGAACAAGCGCCGGAGCTCATGGGTCGCGGATTCAAACCCCGTGACAGCTGCAATTTTCTTTGTGGCTCAAAATGGGATAGGAAGCTTCTAGGAAGCTTATATGAGCCTTCCTTGAGGATGATACTTGGCGGTCTCACGACGCGCCAAGTGGGACTGTACGTTGAGGTTGGCTTATGTGGAGCCATTGTGAGCAGAAGCATTAGCAAAACTCTACAAGTATAAAAGCATGTATCCTGCATGCATCCATTTGAAGTTCTTTCCTTTGAGACTGATCACAGTGTTCAACCAAGGGTAGACACCAACGACCTTCATGCGGACTTTGTGAGGTTGCAAACTGAACGCACCTAAAGTGTGGATCCCTTGTTCAAGGGGGATACGTTGTCTTGATTGCAATACCAAGAGCGGTTGGCGGCCTCCCATGTCGGGACCTGTTTTCTAGACTGTTTCTATCTGGGGCATTGACAAAGGATAATAGGCCCACACTTTTGGTTCTAAGGCATGCTTCCAAGACCAACTCGCTCGTGGTCTCGCAGGGTGCACAGGTACAAGAGGGACACAAAGATCAGACGGCTCCATGTGCTCCATCGGCTCCATTGGCCTCAAGTAGGGTACAGGCATGTGGTAGACTAAGGGACAAGGAATAGCTCTCTCCATGTTGGACAAGACCCTAGAGCCCCAACAGGATAAATATCTACCCCTTTAGAAGGTGGTACGACCCCGAGTCCGTTTTCTCATGACGGCACCATCGCCTTAGGCGATCATTGGCAGGAGGGGTATGCAACAGAACCAGGTACACCTTTGACAAAGATCGCAGTTAACAGCCTCATCAGCCTCATTAGCCTCAACAAAGTAGGGTAGCAGCAAAGCAGAGAAGACGAGCAACTACCAAAAACGGCAGATCCGACTCAACCCCGCCGCGAGACAGGTATGTCCAAATTCACGGGGACAGGTTTTCCTTTGTGGAAATGGCAGTTTGAGGTTGTCATGAATGTGTGTGGCTACCTCGAAATCCGAGAAGGGACAAAGACAACACCCACCAATACAACAATGGCTAGGCATGCGGCTGACCTTGCAGCATGGACGATGAAGAACAACATGACTCTCGCCATACTTGTAACGTCATTAAACAAGACTCAACACTCCCACATCATAGGATGCACGTCGGCCGCCGAGGCCTATACAAAACTCTCACTGTTGTATCAATTAAATGCCCCAGCAAACCAAGTCTTCATCTTCTAAAGGTTGATGTCGATGAGGGTAAGCAGAAGAGAATTGATGCCCTTATTTCTACAATCATTTGACAACATGCTACAAGAGTTCCAGTAAATGGAATGGAAACTTGACTACAACATGCATGCCATGGTCCTTGTGATGGCGCTGCCAAAAAACTGGGGGTGCACAACCAAACTCTCCAACCATGAGCATGCTGGACAACCAAACTCTCCAGCCGCTCGTTTCATGCTCCAGCCGCTCCAGCCGCTCCAGCCGCGACATTGACGCGATCCCCCCCCCCCTAGCGGACGTCGCGCGCCCCCCTCAGCGCGACTGACGCGCGCCCCCTGCGCAGCGCGACTGTCGTGTGCCCCCCTGTGCA
>SZWC01004587.1:93268-114971 GCA_023375785.1 Penium margaritaceum
CCCCGCCAGGCAGATGGGGCGGGGGGTGAGCCACGTCCGGACCTGACGCTGTCGGACCCTGAGTCAGGCTTGACCTGGGTTCTTGATGTGACTACGGTGGATCCCCAGGGGGACAGAGCATCCAGGCCAGGCGTGGCTGTCGAGGCAGCAGAGAGGGGCAAGGTGGAGCGGTATCGCCCGACGGCACGGCCAGGGCGCCACATGCGCCCTCTTGCATGGGAGACCTTGGGTGGCATGGGCGACCACTTCTGGTCCTTCCTGGCCCGCCTCGCCAGGATCTGCCTGGTACGTGGGCCGCGACGGTGCTCTGCAGAGATGTTCGAGCGCTGGGCCCAGCGCGTTGTGGCTATTGTGGCGCAGCGGGTTTCCATCGCCGGTGTGCGCAGCCAGTGTGCGGCCATCCGCTTCTACAGCGTCATGCGTTGCGCGGTGGTGGATGATCGCCCGGAGGGAGAGGATCTTCCGTTGTTACAGGGTGTGGGGCTACCACTTGCCCTTGGACTATCCACTCTGTGTTCGGTTGAACCGGTCTTTGCCGGTACCTAGCTCACTCCTTTCTATTTCTGTCTCATTCCCACCGTTCATGTGCCGTTGGTGGCGGTGACACTTTTTATACCCCGTAGATGTGCCGGTACAGGGGCGGCTTGCATGTTCTCCATTCCTATAGATTAATATCCTTGTAAAAAAACTTGGGGGTCCTTGATCACCGTGTATGGCAGTTGGAAGGAAGCAGATCTGACATATAAGGTTGTCGCCGAACACGTACGCAATGAGTCCATGCAATGCAGTCGCAGTGAGGCAAACATTTCAGCTTATGCCTCCCGCTTTGGTGGACAATGTGCAAGCTCCAACTCCATTCAAGGCAGCAGCGAAAGCGGTGGCAGTGGAGGGAAAGGCAATGGTGGCAGGAAGACTTCCAAGAAGCCCGGCAACTGTCACAACTGTGGCAAGGCTGTGCATTGGGCTGAGGATTGCCGAATTCCCAAGAAAGAAGGCGAGAACAAGGGTGGGAAGGAGAAGAAGGAGCTCATCAACATGATGCCTGAAGGGTTGCCCATGAAGGGGGTAACCCTCTTTAGGCCCGGGGAATTTTCCGTTGACTCAAGCACCAACCACCACTCCTCAAAAGAGAAGGGTGGATTTGTCTCCATGGCCAAATCTGACATGCACATCAAGTGTGTAGACGGCAACGTCGTCCAAGCCATGGGCAAAGGAGACAAGGTGATCACGTTCAACATGAACGATGCCAAGAAGGAGATCAATCTACAAAATGTGGTGTGAATGCCCTCCTTCATAGCAAACCTGTTGTCGGTCTCACAAATCACCGATGACAACATGACCGTGGTGTTCACCAACAAGGAAGTCGTGGCCCTCAAAACCAAGGAAATCCACACTGTGTACACCAAAGATCACCTCAAGATTCAAGTTCCAAGAGTCGATTGCCTCTACGTCCATCAAACCAAAGTCCTCAAGGCGTTGTTTCAGGAACGAGCATGTGCCACCGAGACCGTGGCACCGAAGCCAAAGGATGCACCCGCGGCGACCGCTGCGGCTGCCACATCAACAAAGGTAAATGACGCTAAGCTGTGGTACCAGGGGTTAGGTCACATAGCCAACCGCACATTGAAGAAGATGCAGGAGCAAGAGGTGGTCTACAGAATGGAAGGGTGCACCATGAAGCACGTAAAAGAGTGTACATTGTGAAAACCATGCCTCCAAGAGAAGGCAAAGAAGCCATTTGGGAGAGGAGGTCAACAAGCGGAGAATGCCTTGGGCCTAATGCACAATGATGTGTACGAACCCTTCCGCACAACATCTAACAGAGGAAGAAAGTACAACCTGAACCTCATTGATGACCACAGTTGTAAGTTGTGGATCTACTTCCTCAAAACCAAGGGAGAGGTCAAGGAGAAGCTCCTCGAGTTTGTCGCCATGGTAGAGCGGCAAACTTCTAAGAAGATGAAGACAATCCGAAGTGACAATGGGGGTGAGTACGATGCATGCAAGCCTTGCCTCAAGCATCATGCAATCCGCCATGAAAAAACCACCCCTTACAAACCCCAAATCAAACGCGTGGTGGAGAGGATGAACCAGACCCTGCTAGGCATTGTGTGAAGCATGCTCTTCAGTGCCAAGCTCTCACCTCCCTTTTGGGCTAAAGCGACATCAATGTCCTGCTACCTCTTGAACCTCACACCACTAACCGCCTTGTGGAAGCGTGGAAAGGAAGAGGACAAGTAGTTGATGACCCCACATGAAGAATGGTCGAGAAATATACCCAACGCCTCTCATCTGAAGGTGTTCGGATCAACTACATGGGTGAAGATCCAATCGGGAGAAGGTGGAGACAAGCTCAATGTACGTTCTAGGAAGTGCGTCATGGATGGCTATGACATGTAACACAAAGCCTATTGGCTTTGGTACCAGGCAGCAGGCAAGCTCGTGAGGAGCCATGGCAATGAGTTTGACAAACGCATCCTTGGAAAGGGAGAGCTGCTAGACCCGATCCTTGCTCCCAAAGTGGGAGAGTGGATAGTGTTTCTTGAGTCCGGCGACCAAGCACCTGACAATTGGATCGCTTTGCCAACATGTGGTGGGAATGGGAGAGAATTTGTGTAGGATGAGGCAACATCTGACATAGGTGCAAGTACCAAGGCGTCCGGGGCTTCCGAGTCTGACTTAGAGTCCGACGGCTCTTCCGACGACAACGGCGACACACCACTACCTGTGGTAGCACCAGTAGTAGAGCAAGAAGCCGCACCATGACCCGGGTGTATTTTGCGACCAAAGAAAGCACCTTTGCAGTACAAGGACTAGTAGAACGGCCTTAGCTGGTCATGCATGGCTGAGGGAGAGCCATCCACAGTGGCGGAGGCGATGAACAGCCCGGATGCGGCCAAGTGGAAGGAGGCAGTGGACAGCGAGCTTGCATCCATCAACAAGAAAAGCACGTGGGTGCTCCTGAATAGACCTGACATGGCCTACATGGTGGGATCCAAGTGGGTCTTCCCATTAAAGAAGAAGCAAGACGGTGGAAAAAAACGTTCAAGGCGAGGGTAGTGGCTGAGGGGATTTCTCAACGTCCATGCTCCGAGTACGACGAGAAGTTCACGCCCGCTCTGAATTTTACCTCCGTCCTTTCTCTACTTGTCATTGTAGCCACAAACATTTTGGAGATACAATAGATGGACGTCATGATAGCTTTCCTTTACGGGAAGCTCGACAAGGAAGTGTTGATGGAGATGCACGAAGGATTCAAAGCTCCCATGGGAAATGTGTGCAAGTTGTTGAAAGCACTCTACGGGCTGAAACATGCCCCAAGGATGTGGCACAAAGAGATGGACAGATTCATGACCGGTCTCTCCTTTGCGCATTGTCAGATTGACCCAAGCATGATGGGAGAGGGTTGATGTTGGTTGCACTGTATATGGATGACCTGATCATCTGCTCGTCTTTGGTCGAGCTGCTGGATGAGTTGAAGTCTGACCTCAGCAAAGTGTTTGAGATGAAGGATATGAGTCCTCTCAAGTACTATATCGTGATTGCCATCCACCGCAGCCGAGCTGCAGGCACCATAGAACTCAACCAAACCAAATACATTGGTGAGGTACTAAAGTGCTCTCACATGGAAGACTGCAAATCTGCTGGCATCCCAATGACTACTGATACAAAGTTGAAGGCCTCCATGTCGTTAAGCAACGAAGAAGAACAAAGGGAGATACACGACATCCCCTGCCAGTCCGCTATGGGTAGCATCATGTACGCCATGGTAGGAAATCGTCCCGACATCTGCTACATTGTGGGACAACTTATTAGGTTCGTGGCCAACCCAGGGGCACAACATTTGCAGGCAGTTAAGCGCATCTTGTGCCACCTACAGAAGACGCGTCACATGGCCCTTTTCTTTGAAGGCCAAGAAGATACGGAACTCCTCCATCTGAAGTGCTACACCGACGCCGACTGGGCAGGAAATCTTGACAACCACAGATCCACCTTTGGATATGTGTGCATCTTGAACGGCGCTGCTGTCTCATGGGCCAACAGGAAGCATGACTCTGGTTCCATGTCCACGGATGAGGAAGAGTGCGTTGCTCTTGTTGAATGTCTTTGCACCTTCTTTAGTGTTGTATGAAGGATCAGGCATGCTCTGCCCCTTGTGGAGGTATGGCCCCCGGATCCATTGTAGTGTGATTCAACTATGCTCTATCTCTTGTGAGATATGACTTGTGAGTACTTCATGTGGATAAGAGTTTGATATGGCCATTTTGCACATTTGGGCAAGTGACAGGTCATGAGTTCAATCTTGGCCCCATGCACATCTCAGTTGCTATGCAAGCTTCCACAAGAGAATGTCCATAGCTTCTTGGAAGCTACATAGTTGGCTTGTCACCTTGACACTAGGATGCTTATGTGTTAAGTCCACAACACAAGTCTATTGGTGATGTGACTGGGTCAGTCCACTTCACAAGAATGTACTTTTGATTTCTAGGACTGGATAAACATCTATAAAAGGACCTGTCTTGCATGCTGATCCATGAACCCTTGCTTGATGCTATCTTGCATGTTGATTACTTGAGGTCTTCTTGAGATGTAATGCTAAGGTCTTAGTACTCTTGAAGGTGAATTGTATGCCTGATTAAGTTTGGGGTGCATGACACATGTCAACAAAGGAAGAAGGTGTAAAACCCTTTGTGAGATTTTTTGGTTTTGCAGCTTCTCTGCCACAAGTGGTTTGCTTTGTAGCTAACAAAGGGTTATGGGCCCTCTACTCTGGTTAGAGAAGGTTCATGCACGCAATTGCTAAAGTCACAAGCAGTGAGAGCGCCTTTGCTCTCACCCAATATCTCTGTTTGAAGGTCAATCATCAGTCGGAGTGGAATGCAACACATCTGAACCTTTCCACTTTGGGAGCTGAGATCAGCCTACATCAGCCTACGTCAACCTACATCTGCTCGCATCGGCCAACGTGAACAGGGCAAGCAGTTACCTCTTCTTACCAAAAGCCGAAAGCGACCTCTAACACAGGTGCATTGCCATCAACAATGGGAGCAACAGCTGTAGAAGTTGTAGTTGTAAGGATGGCACGGAAAGGGGAACCAGGGAACCATTCTCCCATCCTCAAGTTTGATGGAGAGGGGTTTGCGCTCTGGCAGCTGGATATCATCATGTATGGTAACGACTTGCTAGGATGTTTTGACAGAACAATCCCAACACCAAAGGAGGAGGGTGCTCACCTTGTGGCATGGGCCAAGCTCAACAAGAAGGCTCTTGTCGTTTTCGTGTCCACCATACAACCCTCACTCCTTTCACACATCAGCGATTGTATAGTGGCAGCTGCGGCATATGGCAAACTAGGCAAGGTGTTTCTGTCCTCCTCACTTACCAAACGTCTCTTCATTCTACCAAACCGCATCAGCATGAGGTTTGGTGAAGAAGAGGATGTCTCCGCCTTCATGCAAAAGTTTGAGACGCTCTTGCAACAAGCCACCGGCATGGGGTGGGACCTGAGTCTAATATGCAGGCCATGATCTTTCTGATGACGTTGTCAGAGGCCTGAGGTCCCATGATCATAGTGATTGGAGGGTGGGCTGAAGAGCAAGTATCCTACACCACCATTTTGGAGTATGTGTAGAATGAAGCCATGCATTGTAGCAGCAGTGAATCAAACATGACTGCCTTTGTCTCACGGAGCAGTGGCACCTTCCGCAATACCCCCGCCTCTGGATACAAGGGAAAAAACAACAGTGGCAACAGTGGAAGGGGTCAAAATCACCAAGGAAACTTGTATAACTATGGCAAGGCTAGACACTGGGTTACACTGGTTGAGGGAGCACAGGGAATTGGTAACAAGCTGGTTACAGTGGGTGTCAACGGTGGAGATTCCGACCTCAAGCTAGAGGGGGCAGTCTGCTTGCCCTCCTTGATATCCAACCGGCTATTTGTCTCTAAGATAATTGGCCATGGAATGACAGTTTTCTTTACAGAGAAGGAAGCTATGATAGTCCCTAGCAAGGACATCAACATCTCTGACTCTGCCAAGAAGGTTGTTCCACAGGTTCCTCACGTTGATGGACTCTACGTCTTACAGACCAGAATGGCAACATCAACGGCTGAATCTTTGGTGGATGTTGATGATGAGGAGAGCAGTGATGCTTATTTTGATGAAGAGGGACATGTTGGAGCAGCGCAAGTAGTGGTAGCAGAAGATTCAAGAACAAAACTACAAGAAAATGCAACCACCAGGCCTGTTCATTCTAGCCATTGCACATCCTCTGAGAACCTGTGGTACAGGCGCTTTGGGCACGTGGCTAATCGCACATTGGTTGTCACGGAAAAGCAGGAGCTAGTACGTTGGATGGAGCTAGGTGATGAGGCAAAGGAAGCTGAGATCTTGTGTGAGCCATGCCTTTAAGGCAAGGCAAAGAAGAAACCCTTAAAGCGTAATGGTACGTGTGCTCTCACACCCCTTGACTTCATCCACTCTGTCGAGTGTGGTCCTATTCGCATACTGTCCAATGGAGGAAGCAGATGTTTCCACACATGTATTGAAGAGAATGGTCGCAAGGTCTGGATATCTTTTCTCAAAAAGAAAAGTAGGTGAAGGATAATCTACACGCCTTTGTTGCTCCGGTTGAGCAACAGAGTGGAACGAAAGTGAACGCATTTGGGACAGAAAATGGGGGAGAGTACGAAGCCTGTAGGGAATGGCTCAAGACACAGGGCATTGAACACCAAAAAAGTACTCCCTACGCACCTCAGAGCAACAGCGTAGCAAAGAGGATGAACCAGACCCTCTTCGGCATGACTAGGTGCATGCTCTTTGACGCCAGGCTGCCTCCTTGGTTCTGGGCTGAAGGAGCACGCATGACTTCTTATCTTGTGAACCTCACACCTGTAGCAGCTCTAGGAAGGAGAGGCAAGAAGAAGCAGACACAGTAGCTGAAGATTCCTCAAGAAGCATGGTCAGGCAAGAAGCCAGAAGCCTCCCATCTCAAGGTGTTTGATTGCGTTCGCAATGCCAAGGTCGAGGCGGGTGAGGGCCCTGGAAAGCTTGATGCGAGAGCACGGCTATGACACCACGCAAGGAGCTTATAGACTGTGGGACCAAGGAGCTAAGAAGATCATCTGCAGCAAAGACGTGGATTTCCACAAAAGTTCTGTGCGTAAGGGAGATGCTCAAAAACTTGAGAACACTCCAAAACAGGGAGACTGACTCACACTTCTCGAGGAGGGAGACGAATCACCAACACAGTGGTATGAGCTGGGTGCTACAACAAGGAGAGAAGCTCATGAAGATGAATCAGAGGAATCAGACTCCGATACTGGCACATTTGATCCTCCAGGTCGTGAGGAGGATGCCTCTCCCGTCATAAATGACAAAACAGACCTCCAGCCTCTACATCAACAGCAATAGCCAGCAGGTCCAAGAAGCTCTTCACATCTCAAATTTCCTCGACAGCACTACGATGCGGACAGGGATGAATGAACAGGCTTTGATTATTCGTTTCTGGTTCAAGAGGAGCCAATGCCTGTTGCAGAGGCACTCACGCGACCTGACAAAGCTGAGTGGGGTGAAGCAATTTCCAGTAAACTGAGCTCTATCGAGGAGAATGTGACATGGGTGCTCGTGGACAGACCTCCAGGCGCTCACGTTGTGGGATCCAAATGGGTGCTGAAAGCAAAAAGGCAAGAGGATGGTAAGATAGAAAAATACAAGTACGGGTGGTAGCAAAGGGGTTCTCTCAATGGCCTGGCACAGAGTACGATGAGACCTTTGCTCTCGGCATGACGTTTGCCTCTATATGGTCAATGCTTGCCATTGCTACTGCCACAAACATGAAGTTCTAACAAATGGATGTCAAGACAGACTTGATGTAAAGCTTGACAACGAGGTACCAATGGACATTCCGGCTGGGGTTGATGCTCCCAAGCGCAAGGTGTGCAGATTGGTGAAGGTGTTCTATGGGCTGAAACAAGCACCAAGACTTTGGTATCAAGAGATGTATACATTCATGGAAAAGGATTCCTTCATGCACTGCGACAACGACCCTAGCATATACGTGCATGAGAGCAACAAAGGGACTATGTTGGTCGCCTTCTACGTCGATGACCTAATTCTTTGCTCTTCTTCAACCCAGCTGCTAGACGATCTCAAGGAGCAGCTGAGTAGCAGATTTCAGATGAAGGACATGGGTCCTCTTGACTTCTATCTTGGAATTGCAATCAAACATGACAGAGCAGTGGGTACCATGAGCCTGAACCAGAAAAAATGCATCGACTCCATCCTCAAACAATACGACATGGCAGACTGCAAGCCTACGAGTACACCCATGAGCTCGGAGTGCAAGCTCTCCACCTCCATATCCCCATCTAATGAAGCCAAGAAGAATGACATGCTGGGCATCCCATATCAGTCTGTAGTGGGCAGTCTGATGTATGCCATGGATGCCACCCGACCAGATATAGCCCATGCTGTTGGGCAGGTACACTGGTTTGTGGCCAAACCACTACGTCCACTGCATAAACAGGCTGCAAAGTGCATAATGCGCTACCCTAAGGGGACGCGACATGTGGGGCTCCAATTTGGAGGCATTGCTGGATCAACGTCACTTGACAACATGCTCTACACTGGTGTTAATTAAGGAGGGAGTATGGACGAAAGAAAATCTACCTCCGGCTTCGTATGTATGCTAAATGGAGGTGCAGTCGGTTGGGCGAGTCGCAAGCAGGAATGTGTCTTTTTGTCAACAGCTAAAGCTGAGTACATCGTCTTGGTTGAGGTGTGTAAGGTGATGCAAGGGCTACAAAGCTTGCCATCTGAGATGAAGGCGCCATAGGCAACGACGACAGTCATCAAGATTGACAACATAAGCGCAATAGACATGTCCAAGAACTCAGTCCTATCCAGGCGCACAAAGCACATCGAGATCCGCAACCACTATGCTCAGGACTTGGTCTACAAGAAGACAGTGTAGCTCCATTATGTTGGTACCAGGCTGAACCATGCAGACATGCTTACAAAGCCACTGAACAAGGATCTCCACCAGGCGGGTAGGCAAGGTATCAACATGGTCAACGCAAGTTAAAACGAATGATGATGGTAACTGATGCAAAGTGCAAGGGAAAGATTTGTTGAATGGTTTTGCCCCTTCTTCAGTGTTTTACAAAGGATCAGGCATGCTCTGCTCCTTATGGGGATATGGCCCCTGGATGCTTTGTAGTTTAACTAAACTATGCTTTGTCTCTTGTGATATATGACCTGTGATTACACCATGTGGGTGAAAGGTTGATTTGGCCATTTTGTTGACGTGGGGGAGTGAGATGTCATGAGTTTAATTCTAGCCCCATGCACATCATGGTTGATATGGAAGCTTCCAAGAAAGAAAGTTTGTAGCTTCTTGGAAGCTGCATGGTTGGTATGTCACCTTCACACCAAGATGCATATGTGTCAAGCCCACAACAAAAGTCTATTGGTAATGTGGCTGGGTCAGGCCACTTCACAAGAATGTGTGTTTGAGTTCCACGACTGGACATACATCAATAAAAGGACTTGTCTTGCATGCTGATCAATGAACCCTTGCTTGATGCTCTCTTGCGTCTTGATGACTTGAGCTCTTCTTGAGATGTAATTTTAAGGCGTTAGTACTCTTGAAGGTGAAGTGTGTGTCTGCTTAAGTTTGGGGTGCATGAAACATGTCAACAAAGGAAGAAGGTGTAAAAACCTTTGTGATGTTTTTTGGTTTCGCGGCTTCTCTGCCAGAGGTGGTTAGCTGAGTAGGTAAGAGCCCTGTCTGAGTTGTGCAAGGAGACTCAATGGCTGCACAACTTTCTTGGCAAAATGACAGAGCCTCTGATTGACACCACGGTCGTACACGTGGATAACAGACGCGCCATCTTGATGGCTGAAGATGATATCATCTCCCGACAAACAAAGCACACCGACAAATGACCTGGTTATGAAGAACGTGTTGGACAGGCAGCATTGCTAAACCAGGAGCATGCTTTCTTACTACATGACCAAGCCGCTGGAGACCACCTTGCACTATGCATGCATTTGTGGTTTTCGCATCAGGAGTGCGGCAGAGGAAGGGTGAGCCCTAAGGAATTCATGGTACCAAGTGAATGACAGATGGGCAGGGGTGTTAGGGAGAGATTTGTTGAATGGTATGCACCTTGTCCACTCGCTAGTTGGTTGGCTGGCTGGCTGCATGGATAGACAAGGCATGCACTACTCTATGGAGTATGCCCCCTTGGTCTGTTCTGAGATAGGCCAAGAATGCACTGCCCGTAACGGGTATGTCCCCTGGAGATCGTCATAGGAAACAAACCTTTGTGGCCTGGTTAGGATAGGCGCCGGAGCTCATGGGTCACGGGATCAAACCTCGCGATGACCACAGTTTTCTTTGTGGCCCAAAATTGGACCGGAAGCTTCTAGGAAGCTTACGCAAGCCTGCCTTGAGGATGACACTTGGCGGTCTCAAGACGCGCCAAGTAGGAATGCAGGTTGATGTTGGCTCATGTGGAGCCACTGCGAGCAGAAGCATTAGCAAAGCTCTGCAAGTACAAAATTTTGTACCACACGTGCATCCATTGACAATTCTTGCCTTTGAGCCTCCTCAAAGAGTGTCCAATCAAGGGTAGACACTAAAGACCTTCAAGTGGAATCTGTGAGGTTGCAAACTGAAAAAAAAAAAACCCTAAATTCTGGATCCTTCGTTCGAGGGTGATATGTTATCTTGGTTGCAATACCAAGAGCTGTTGGCGGCCTCCCATGTCGGGACCCGTGGTGCCCCCAATTTTGCCGCGTCCTTAACTTTTTCCGCGCATTCCCTGTTCCGCGCTATCCGCGGATTCAGCACGACCACCGCACTTACTGCTTATCTCGGGCTTTGCTTGGCCACAGACCTATGGTCCTGACCCTGAGAAACTGACAATTCCGCGAATTGCAGGTCTAGAATTATACGTAAGATCCTCACCGGTAAGTGACACTCCGCGGACCTCTTCCTGCCACACGCGAGCCGCCACCTTGTGGCTTCCAGCTCCTCTCCGCGAAACCTCGTTCTGCGACCGTGTGCAAGCAAGGGCACCGCCGGCAGTCCGCGGCTATGACATCAGAGGCAACACAAGGCAGAGACGCGGAATGCAGAGAGTACAAATGGGACCGGTAAATCTCTTTGATAGTCAGGAACCAAGTACATGATCTGGCGTAGTATCCAGTCGAGAACAATCAGATCTGAGGCCGCTCGTGCTACCACTTGCCAAGGCCTTATCTAGTTGGGACTCCGCACGACGTGTCTACACGCCGGTGGTCTCATCCCTCTCATATCCTCCTCTTTCCCCCTACTTGGACTCCACGCGGTGCGGCTACACACCGCGGGTCTCGTCCTCACACTCAGGGAACATCATCCTTATTCCTAAGTCTTCTTCTTCATCCGCGGCTCGCACACGCGGTCTTCGTGTTCTTCCGTGAATCTTCATCTTCCGCGGTGCGTCCTCAGATGCTCTCTCCGTGATTGATGCACCAATTTCCGTGCTGATTGGTTGTTGCTTCCCTGATTGCCTCGTCTGCCTGCTACCCTTGCCTGTCTTTGCTTGATTTACTCCGTGGCTGTTTCTCCTTCTGCGGTTTGTCCCCTGTTCCTTTTCCACTGCGGATCTCCATGTTACTTCTTCCCACCCTTTTACAGCTTCTGTCACCGCAGATGACAATGTCAACCTGCGGCAGCCTCCCCCCGTGTGACTTCTCCGTGTTGCTGTTAGGCTCTGCGCTATCCCATGCTCGACCGCGCATACCGCGGGAGCCAGCATGCCTTGCGCGGTTCCCATCATGCCCCGTTTGCCCTTCCGCGGAGTGACCTTCCCACGGACCAGCAGCAGATTCTCGCCTGACACTGATGCCCCCATCCCCCCTTTTTTGCAAGACTCTGCCCCAGAGTCTTTCAGCGGATCAGGTGCTTGAACTTTCTGCGGGGCCTAGGCCAATTTTGCTCCTGGCAGGGTCTGCAGTACTTCTCCACTCCTCCGCCCGTCCGCCTGAACTTTCCTACGCAGTCATCGTGGATGAAGAGTTTGCATCCCTCACACCGCGCCTCTATTGTAGGCACGTCAACCAGCTTCTTACATGAGGAGCAGTGTGGCGCTCGCTCGTACTTCTTGTAGCTCGAGCAGCGGTAGATTTTCTTGCCCTCCTTGCTCCGTCCCACTTCCTCGGTGCACGAGTCATGGACGAGACCTCCGCAGTGTTCGCAGCGGAAAACCGTTCCTTTGAGTGGGCCCATGCAGTCGTCTCCGCTGCAGTAACGTTGGTTGGGGAACTTCCACTTGCTCCTCCGCACCTTGTTGCGATAGCTGATACAGGTCCAAATGCCCTCCTTTCCTCGTTCCCCACACCGCAAGTGGCACATGGTCTTGCACATTCCGCAGGCCTTGCCAAACTCGTCGAGGTCCTGCTCGCATCCTCCGCAGGCTAGTGCCAAGATCTTGTCGTCGTAGGCCAGCGAGGCCCCTCCCTCCGTGATTGCCATGCCCACGCACTTGTGGCAGTGTCCTGCCCAGGGAAAGCCGCCTCTCACCAGACAAGCCTGGTGGGTCAACTTTTTGCATTGAGTGCAGTGTCCGCCCTCGCTCACGACCTTGACACAGGTGGGGCATTTCTCAGTGGACGCCGCGGGCGGATTCTCTTCCTCCTCTCCTTCCAAGTCCATCTCTTCCCCTTCCTCGTTCACCCGCGGCAACTTCCGTACTCCGCGCTGCTGCTCAATCTCTCGATTGCATCTCCCGGATGCTTCTGGTCCGCTCCGCTCTCCTTCACTGTTCCGCGGCTTGGTCAGGCATTTCTCACATATCTTGCGGCGGCAAACGTTGCAGTCTCGCACCGTCCTGCCCCAGCTGTGCCCACATTGGGCATACTTCTTACTCTCCTTCTCTCTCCTCGCCTATTCCGCATCTGCCATCCGTCCCTCCTTTTGCCATTGCTTCATGGTGATCGCGGATGCCGTGCGGGATCCCTGTCGCGTTCCTGCCTGCTCCCTCTCCTCCTCTTCTTCCTCCTCTTCCTCTTCCTCTAGATCCCACTATCAGCGCGCCTGTCCTCCTCCTGAGTCTAGGCCGGCTCCGTCATCCCTTTTGGTCCTTCTCTGCGCTCCTTCCTCTTTGGCCTCATGCAGGCACTTGAGGCAAGTGCGGTTCAGCCCGATGCAGCTCTTCGACAGCCCTTGGTGCGTTGGTTGGCCACAGACGCGGCACACAACTTTCAGCAGCGGTTCCGCTGGCAGGTTTTCCCCACACCACACACAAGGGCCTATATATGAGGCCAACTAGCGGGGACTCATGGGCACACCCCGTCGCGGAATGGTGGTGGTGCCTTAAGGGTTTCCTCTCCACTGTCTCTATGCCGCTGTGTTGGCTGCCCCGGCAGTTCCTGCTGCACCTCCTGCTAGCCCTTGCGTCCTTCCGCCTTCCGTTGCTGTTCTGCCCGGACTGCTCCCGCAGATACCTCCTGCAAGTTGGAGCCCTCCTGCTCCTCCTCCTGAGGCTCCTGGCTCCACTGCTGCTCCTGCTCCGACACCTGGTCCTCACACTACTCCAACACCTCTTCCGCCTTCCATCCTCTCGACCCCTTGCGTTCCTCGAGCGAGGGAAATGCTCCTCCTGTGCCGCGGATATACGTCTGCCAGGCAGGTGGCAAGAGCACGAATTCTGTGGCAGGGTAGCTGCGGTCGCTGAACCCATCCGGCCCCTCCAGCCAGATGTGTCCAGCATCCACACTAGCCACACGATACACCTCCCGTGGTTCGCTGCCTCGCATCCCGTGCCTGGGAAAGGGCGGAGGTAAACTAGGTTCCCCTCCTTGATGGGCCCGTGGTTGAGCCGTCGGTTCGTAGCGTCACATCCGCGCCAGAAAGAGACAGATCCCCGCAACCTTTCTTCTGCTCGCACCGTGTCCATCCTCTTGCAGTGCTCCTGGAACCATTCCTGCACTTTGTTGTCTTTGGCAGCCTCCCGCTCCTCTTCCGAGCGCCCATCTGGTGTTTCCTCCGGGTCAAGGGGCGACCGCAGTGGCTTCTGTGGCATGCCAGGTGCTGTGTGCGGAGGTTTTCCGAAGAGGAGGGCGTGTGGGGAGAACGAAGTTGCGCGACTGGGTGTTTTGTTGATAAAGTGTGTTGTCTTTTTCAGGTCTCCCCCCCAGTCGTTGCTTTCTGCTGTTGCCACCGCCCGCTCCACAATGTCGTGTAGCCTTTCCACTTGACCCTGAGACTCCGGGCGGTACCGCCCGGAGTACACATGTTACGCGCCCCACTCCGCGAGCTCCTCGCGGGATGCCCCTACAAACTCCGTGCCGTTGTCCCTGTGGACCACACAGCACCCTCCAAATTTGTAGAAGATTTCCTCTCGTATGAAGCGCGCAGCCTTTGCAGAGGACTTGCTGGGCACCGAGGGGACCCAGATGTACTTCGTAAAATGGTCCACCGCAGCAATCCAGTACCTGTCCCCTTGAGCGTGGCGGGGCCAGGGTCCATGGAAGTCGATGACGCTCCGCTCCATGGGTTCACCAATGGGGGAGGGTAGGAAGAGCGGCATGTCCCGCGGCGTGATTTTTCGGTACCGTTCACACGGGGCGCAGTGTTGCACCACTTCCTTGACGAGGGCCAGGAGGTTTGGCACATGCAGGATGGGAGACAGGCACTCCTTGAGTGCTTGTACACCAGAGTGGTGGTGACGGTGGTAGGCCTCGACCACTGCCCTCTGCAAGGTGGGCGGAGGCACCCACAAGACCTGCGGAGTGATCCGCCAGAGATGACCGCCCTCCCATGCATAATGTTCACAAAGGCGAGCTAGGTCATCCTTCTTTCGCCTGTCAAACTCCACCCCAAACCTCGTCCCCTAGGGTGCGTACACCTTCTGTGCCCCCTCCTTCTGCTGCTCCTTGGTGGTGGCGCGTAGGAGGATGTGGGCTGTCTGCCAAATTTGCCACTCCTGCGTTTCCATCCGCCCTTTCGCCTTCCCCACCTTCTCCGCGACAGCTTCTCTCCATTTTCTCTTTCTCTCTGGTTCTGTCGCCGACAGTCCCTTGGCCCGCCTTGCATCCTACTCCGCCTTCATTGCCTGCAGACACCACTGGTTTTCCTCATCATAAGCGGGGGGTTCCCTATCCTGGCTATCCGGAGCTAGGAAGAGACGTAGGATCCCTACCGTGCGCAGCTCCCCTTCGTTCCATTGGTCCCTCAGCCTCATCTCAGGTGGTGCTCCGTGTCGCCAACCCCGTGCATCGCGGGCATCACTTGTCTTCGTCTCATGTCTCCGCCCTGTTGTAGCCTCAGAGAGTCGCAGCAGGCCTTCTCCCTTCGCGATGGGCTGTTCCTCGTCGTGTTCTTGGGTCGACTCACTGAATCCTAAGACCACCACCCCTCCTGTCCCCTTCTTGGTTATTACAGCGGCAGTGCTCTCCCCGCGCCCCTTTCCATGCGGAGTCGTGGTGCCGGCGCCCACGAGGATGGGCCTCAGCTGGGTCGGGATCAAGTCAGTGGGCATCGGGACATTGCGGAATACCGCCCGGAGCAACTCCATTGCCTGGGCAGCATCCCGATGGGCCTGTGCAAGCTGTGCCGGATCGACGCTCGGAAGAGTGTCGTGTGATGGGCGGCGCTGCTTGCTTCGCTTGGCAAGAGGTTCACCAGTGGTGCTGTACTCGGCGGCTCGCTTTTCCTGGCCCCGCTGGCGGGATGTCAGCGTGGTCTCTGTGGACGGGACCTGTCCTCCCGCAACTGATTTCTTACACGGAGTAGCCACACGACTGACCGAGGCCACGTGGGATGGGGCGGCCTGCCTGCTGGCAACCGCTGATGCCATGGCCTTCTTGGCCGCACCCTGGAGCTTGGCCTGTCGGTCAAGCACGGCCGCCGATAGGGCCGGTTGTGTTGTGTCCTTCCGCGCCTCTTTCCTAGCTGCAGCCGTTCTTGCCTGTACTCGTACGTCCTTCGCCCGCCTTCTGCTTTCCTCCCGAGTTGTTGCCTGTTCCTCCGATGTCCACTTCTCCGCAGCTTGCTCAGCTGCTAGTGTCATTGCTTCTACTGCTGCACCTTCGGCCTCCGTCTTCTCCCTTGCCTTCTTTGCTGCCTCTACAGCAACTCGTTCCGCCTCCTCCTTTTCCTTTGCTGCCGCTGCTGCCTCCGTTGTTGCTCCTACATCCGCCAATGCGGCTTCGAGTTCCGCGACCACTTGTTCCAGAGCCGCTTCTGTTTTCTGTTTCTGTTCTTCCGCCATCTGCCGCCATACTGCCTGCAGTCTGTCCCGTGTCCACGTGAGCTCAGGAGAGTCTCGGAGATACTCCTGGGCCTCTTCTGTTTCAGTGAGGACGCGGTTCTTCTCCTCCCGGCACACGTCCACAACTTCTGGCGTACCGCCTCCTCCGTCAGTGCAGTGCCCACTTTTTTAAGTGCATTCCATAGTCATTCTGCCACCACGGCTACGATTCTCTGGCGCAAGGCGCCGTCCAGTGTTAGGCGCCAGCACTTGTCAATGGCAACATACCAGCTCTCATATTGTTTTTCCGACGCGGAGAAGCGTGCAAGCTCCTTAGGCGTGTACTGGACTCCCCATCTGATGGTTACGAGTTAGATGAGATATCCCCACCTCCATACCCTTGCCGTAGTCTTTCTACTGGGAGCCTCCATCATTCCCGCTGGCATCTGGTGGGCGTGATAAATGGTAAGTGCCCGTGCGCGTTCCTGGAGCAGGTGTACATAGCGTCGCGTGGGGTCCGCGGTCTGGTCGTGGCAGACCAGGAGCCACCATTCGCGGGCAGGGTTCACCGCGCTGTCTCGTTGCTCCGTGTCGAGGAATGTTGCCATGCCCGCCATGCCACGGTCCGGCCGGAGGTAGAGGACATTGCGGTGCGCCAAAATGAGACGTTCCGCTCCTACTGTTTCTAGCAGCTGATCTTGGCGTCCGTGCTGGTTAAGAGCCAAGGCATTCTTGGCCGCACCCTTCAGGGCCACTTGCCACGCCTTGTTGAAGAATGAGTTCCCCATTGCCGCACGGACTGCCTCCGGGAGTTCGTCCTGTAAATGCATAAGAACGATGCTGACCACGTCCAGTAGACGGTTAGCCCTGGATTGATCTCCCAGGGAGGTCCGCGCACCCTCCATGATTGTTCCCACACTGAGTGTGGGTTGCGTTGTCCCTTGCGCCGGGCTGCGCCCCGAGGCCGGTGGAGAAGAGGAGTGCTCGGTAGATGCGGAGGGGCCTGTTGGCGGTGGTGGGATGACTGCTGCTGCCGGAGGTGCGGAGGGGCCAGATAATGGTGCTGCGTCGGGCCATGCCATGGGTGCCACTGCCGCCGTTGGAGACTCGGGGGGACCAGATGATGGGGGTACGCTAGTTGGTGCCGATGTTGTAGGTGTCGCAGGACGTCCGGTGCCAGCAATGGGTGCCGCAGCCCGATCCGCCGATTGCCGTCGTAGCTGGCGTCGGGAGCCACTACTCCCCCTCGGCGAAGGCACGGTCTCCGTGCTGGAAGGGCGAGCCATGGAGGGAACTCCGCCTCAAGCCAAACCAGAGCTTCGTGTGACACGGCGAGTGAGTCGGGTGCCAGAGCCAATGGGTGCAGTGACCATGGGAGGAGAGGTTGGGAGCGGTCGGGGTAAGGTAAAAAGCGGAGTGAAAGGTCGAATGCCGGAAGCCAAAATGAGACTGAGAATGCCGGCGCCTAGTAATGTATCGGCTTTGCGCGGCGCGAGCCAGTCCGCCACCAGGAGTATGTCGTATGTGTGCACATCGCATACATGCGAGGCGTGCAATGCATGCACGTTGGCGACTTGGATGGAGAGGGCCGCAATCTGGCCGATGGGTGCATCGATGGCACCGGTGGAGATGGCGAAGCGGAGTCGGGTAGGTTCAATGAGATGATCGACGTTCAAGGTGCGGACTATCCACGGCGCGATGGTGGTATGGGTGGCTCCGGTTTCCACGATCGCCACGAATTTGCGGCCACAGACCCAGACGTAGCACCAGGCCAGGTGGACCTCCACGGGCGCGGGTGGTCCGGGAAGCAGGGGACTGGGAGCCCATGCATGTGCTGAGTGGGCAGCGTCTGTCGTCACGCGGGAGTGAGCTGTTAGGACTTCGTGGGCCACCATGCAGACTCCCATCTCGCAGTCGAGGGAGCAAGACAGGCGGATGCTGACGGGAGAGAGTGAGGGGTTGAAGGAGGAGAAGAGAGATTGGAGGCGGTCCGCGGACGCAGGGGAGTGTAGGAGGAAGTCAACCAGGGAAAGAGGGTGGAGGTTGTCCAGAAGGGGGGAGGTAGTAGGAGCCGATGGTGCTTGTGGAGGGAGGATAGGTGGAATTGCGGAGGAGACGCGTCGTGGCTGTGGGAGAGACGAGCGTGAGGGAAGGTGTGCGGCAATTTCCTCCAGGGTCCAGACGCGAATCGTGGGATTGAAGCGACGAGCCAACTGTAAACCATCGGTGGGAAGAGCGGGGGGTGTCTCCGCGGCCTCCAGATCCGCGGAGTGGGATTCAGCCAGTAGTTGATGCGCGATGTCGTACTCATCCTCGGTAAATTCACGAGCAGCACCCTCCCACTGAGGTTCGGCATCGGTGGATGGAGGGGTTTGGAGCGGAGATCTCATGGGTTCTGCGTGCTGATGCGCGGAGGTCGGCCAGGCCTCCCGCGGAAGGCGAATGAGAGCGTCTGCGTTGCGGTTGGCCAAAGCAGGCTGATATTTGATCTTCATGTTGTATCACTGCAGGAGGAGAGCCCACTTGGCCAAGATACCCTCATGGTTCTATGTGGTGAGGAGCCACTGTAGGGCTTGATGGTCGGTCAAGACTGTGAATGGTTTCCCATTTTTTATGTAGTCACGGAAATGCTGGAGAGCCCAGAGTATTGCCAGGCACTCGCCCTTCACCGGGGGGTACTTCTGCTCACCATCCGTGAGTGCACGGCTGGCATACGCAATGACCCGCTGGATGGGCTCTTGGATTGTCTGCGATAGAACTGCGCCAAGACCGTCCCGCGACCAGTCAGTGGTGATGGAGAAAGGGAGATTGAAGTCGGGGAATTCCAGCATGGGCGCAGTCACCAGCCGATGCTTGATCTCCGCCCATGCCGCGACACACTCCGGGGTCCATTCAAAGGGGACGTCCTGGTGTGTAAGCTGCTGCAGGGGGCGGATGATGCGTGCATGATCGCAGACGAACTTGCGGTAAAAGGATACGAAGCCAAGGAAGATCTTAACTTGTGCCGCAGTGGTGGGCTGGCGCCACTCCTGGACTGCAGCGATCTTTTCTGGGTCCGTTTTGATGCCCTCATCACTCATGACGAAGCCCAGGAATTCCATTTCCGTGGCACCAATGGAGTACTTGGCGGCTTTCAACTTCAGGTTGGCAGCGCGGAGGGCGGAGAACACAGCAGTAAGTGAGGAGAAGAGCTCCGCGAAGCTGTGGGCGGCGACCATGATGTCGTCAATGTAACAGCTCACGTTAGGGATATCGCACAGGGTGGAGTCCATGACGCGTTGGAAGATTGCACTGGCATTGCGGAGGCCGAAGCGCTTGCGGGTGAAGGCATAGAGCGCCTCCGGTGTGACGAAAGCGGTTTTGGCAATGGAATCCGGATGCATGGGTACTGCATGGAAAGCTGCTTTGACATCGAGCTTTGCGAACCATCCGTGGCCTTGCTTTCGTTCTTGAATGTCAACGATCATAGGCATGGGGTATGCGTCTCCCTCCGTGACCCGGTTGAGGTCGTGGAAGTCAACGCAAAACCGCTTGGATCCGCCAGGCTTGCCGACAACGACTAGGTTGGCACGCCAAGGGCTTACAATGGGAACGATCACTCCTTGCGCTTTCAACTCCGCGAGACCCTCAGTGATAATCTGTTCTTGGTCTGGGAGTATGCGGCGAACCTTTTGCTTGGTGGGGGAGGCTGTCCCGGTGGAGATGACATGGAAGGCATCAACGGCCCCGAGGTCCGTTGGTGAGCCAGCGAAGATGTCTGCGAAATATTCAAGCAGATCGCGGAAGTCTTGTCTCTGCGGAGGAGAGAGACGAGGGTGCAGTATGTGGTCCCAACGAGGGGGCGGTGGTGGAGACTGGGTGCGGATGGGGTAGAATTCCTCCTCCTCATCCAGGGACAAGCCTTGGCCAAATACCTGTTCCCCCCGCTGCCATAATCCAAGAAGGTTGTTCTGCTCGCCTGGTGTTGCCGAGTCCATGGTCAACCGTTGCCATTCCACGGCCGGTACAAGTTTCGCATCTGGCGTGGCACAGGTGCGGGAGCCTGCTCGGGACAAGTCTGTGAATCCTCCTAGGCAGCATCGGAGAGGGAGAAGGGCACGCCGCTACGGGCACAGTCACCCGATCCTCGACGGTGATCAGGGCATACTCTTTGGAGCCGATCGCGGACGTGAGGTGCATGATGCCAAGGGAGAACAGCAGGTTGGCCTAACGCGGAAGGAGGTAGTCCATCCCGAGGAGGACGTCATAGGTTCGGGCCTCGGTGACCTGGACGTCCACTGGCTCGTCCACTGGCCCACTTGCAAGGGGAGCCCTTGTATTTCTCCGTCCCCGTAGTCCAGTCCTCCAACGGTGTTGCTAAACAGCCGTCGTGTGGGGAGGACTCGATCCGCCCATCCGACCACACACAGGACGCGGAGGGCAACCATGGTATGGGTGGCCCCAGTGTCAATGATCGCCAGGAACTTCCGCCCACAAATCCACACCACACAACAGGCGACCTCGTAGTGTTGATGGTCGCGGCGAGGTGGTTCCAGGGGCTGCGGTGCCCAGCCTCATTCAAGTTCCTCAGTGTTCAAGGCAGGTGACGCTTCTGCTACAATCCGTCGCGTATTTTGGGTGCCATGCGCCGGTGTGGTACATGTGAGAGAGATACCAACAGCTTGGAGGCGGTGGTTGGCCTTGGTAAACTCCTCTTTGAGCCGCGGAGCCAGCTCGGGATGTAGACGAAGGAAGTCAAAGAAGTTGACGGATGCGATGGGAGTGGTGAAGAGCTTCTCCACAGGGTCCATGGGGTCTGCCGCAGTGATGGGGGTAGTCTGAAGAGTAGACGAGGTGGTTGTGACAGCTAGATTCTTTGTTTGTGCGGGATCCGCGGTGCGGCGCTTCTTAGGGGGTCGCACAGAACGGGCTGCAACGGCATCCTACAGGCGGGCCTCTACAACTTCTGCCTTCCGCCGTAGGTCGTTCGGTACTTGCGCGGCTTCCTGCGGATCCCATCCACAGATTTTTAACCGACGAGCTCGTGTGATGAGTTCCGTATCCTCAGGTGTGGGTGCTATCTCACTAGTCTCATCCTCCGCCATGGGCAAACCCAACTTGACATTACGGGCACCGGCCGCGGGGTGTGGCCGCGGGTTCGGCAAGATGCCCTGGCCTGTTCCCTTAGCCGCCTGAGCCTACCCAGGAGGAAGCGGATTGGTTTGCTGCTCCTGTTGCTGTTGCTGCTGCTGTTGACTAGGCCATGTACGGTTGTAGTACTGATGCCATTGCTGGACCATAGGATTTGATTGGACAGGGTCTGGGCGCGGAGCTGCTTGGCGACGACGAGCGCAATCTCGGGCAATGTGCTCCAGGGTGCGCGTGCGCGTGCGCGCGCGCGTGTGTGTGTGTTTGTGTGTGTGTGTGTGTGTGTGTGTGTGTGTGTGCGTGCGTGCGTGCGTGCGTGCGTGCGTGCGTGCGT
>SZWC01004587.1:127982-142371 GCA_023375785.1 Penium margaritaceum
AAGGGGGGGGGGGGAGAGATAGAGCTATGGAAGAAGAGAGTTTAGGTTAGGGGGCATACAGAGGAAGAGGGTAGCCCTTCAGGTCTGGGGAACGAACCTGTACGGATGGGAAGGATGGCAGATGGTCCGTTACGGGGGCCGATCTGGTGGTGCGGGGGGGAAGCGGTCTTTTTCATCTGGGGCCCGTCTTTCGAAAATATAGTGCTTGCGCGTAGCCCGCGCGCCGCCTTTTCGAAGCGGCTCGAGTGATTACAGGCTGTGGAGCGCGGTCAATTATGGCGAAATCTGATAGCGGGCGACACTTTATGGCCAATGTAGATAACGACTCCGAGCCGCGACCAGTTTTCGAAAGATCCTCAAAAACATGGCCAAACGAGAAAAATGACCCTGTAGCAACCCCTAGCAACTCCGGGTCGCCTCCCCAAAGGTTTGCGGGCCTCTTCGCTTTCAGCGATGACTTGAGCTAGAATTGAGCTCGCGTCGCCCCCATGACGTGGCGAGGGGGAGTTGAGTTGCTAAGGTGTGAGACCACAAATTAACGTCCAACCGGCTCGTAACAATTCGAGCCGCATCTGATGTTCAGGAGAGAGGACTGTTTCGTTCTCTTCTAACTGCCAAGAAGTGAAATAATGTGCGGCTCAAGGGTCTTGGTGGGTAACCACGACATTCAAGTTTGTTCGGGTTGTCAAATCACTTCTCTAAGGGGTTGCGCAACCTACTTTCACGTTTCATTCGAGGCTTCATAGTTGGCTACTCATGTGAAGTGTTTTCGTTGTAGAGGAATAAAACGCATCAAAGAGTCGTTGTTTTGGTAGTGATGAATCGAGGTTGAAAATCGAAATGAAAGTTAAACACTCAACTGCGAAGAAAGTGAAGAGGCATCCTCTGATCGCAATCGCAATCCATTAAAACGTGAGGACAAGGGAATGAGTGCAATTATCTACTCAGCTCAAATCTGATGACAAAGGAGCTAAATCAGAATTTTTAAAAGTTAAAGAGTCATGAAAGTGACTCCCACTACGAGGTAGTCAACCCTTGATGGTTTTCAAAATTTTCTACTCAAGTTATGAAATATGTTTGTAAACCACCTCTCCAAGCCATGACAGTGACAACGAGAACAAGGGGTGTTCTGTAATTTTTTTTTCTATATGTGAAGTTAGTTGACAACCCGAAGGCAGCGGACATGCACTTTTCTATTCCTCCATACGAACATGTCTTTCACTACACGATTCGACATGTTCCTGTGTATGTGTCACGCGACGTCTGCAAGAAACACATAGTTTCAATTCTTAGCAGCCATAAGAGAACAAAACAGACATCGGACGATGAAGAAGTATTGCTATGCACAATGCCATCACACCGGTACCCCTAGCAATGAAATGTCAAAGATTCCCACGTTCAACGCATTTTGCACGTTTTCTAACAACTTTCTAACTCAAGTGTTTGGCTCGCACGTTCATAAACTTCATTTTCCGCTCGCTAGTAATTGGTAAGAATAACTACACCTCCAAGGGTGTAGCAATGCATAGCAAGTCATATCAACGACTGAAAACCATTTACAAAAAAGGTTTTTCTCGACTCGTCATGTTGCATGTTTGTCGGCTCGCGCTTCACCAGCGATCCTACATCTGACCCACAGTTTTTACTGACCAGACAGAGCATGGAGGAACCCAAAAAGCTTGGTTTTGATCCACTCTTTGATCTATTGTAGCACCATGGGTCAAACCTCTCAAATCCCCATCAAATTTTATCATCTCCAAAACCATAACCTATCTCTAGAATGCAATCCAATCCTTCTTAAGTTAACCACGTTCACGCCACGTCATCAAAGCCGCGTGGCCGTCCTTTGGAACTGGGCCACCATATGGTCACCGTTTAAAGGATATGTAATTACTCCAATCGTCGGCATTTCGTCACAATTTTTTACCCAGTCACCTGCACTATACTTTTTCTTCCGCCATGGCCTTCGACAATCCTCGCTAGTAAAACATTGACCTACATTTAATTACACATTAGCTGGCTCTTGCGATAGTCTAATTCATGTGAACACCCCCCCATATGAAGATCTTTTCACCAACATCCGTGTCGTGGCCTATCACACTAACCCTTACGAGCATGATGCAACATTTGCTACATCGCTCTCATGGGACGTCATAACCAGGGCATCACATGCAGTGAGCAATACTTTCAGCCTCTTGCTTTTGTCGACCGCCATTGTTGTTGGTGAGGACACTATAACAAGGACAACATTCCGTCAAGTCCTACGAGCCCACTCGGTGACTGTGACGGCGCCACTGCCCCTCCACCTGGTCCAAAAACGTTCTATGGTAGCGTCAAGTGCCTATATACCTATTCTGCTTGTTCGTTCTTGTGTAATGTTTGTCATGTTTACATCCGTAGCTGCTATTTAGCGTTTTGGTTATTTGGTTGAGACGTTTTATTGCTCTTACTGAGTTTGGCTAGTCGGCTCTACGGTTGTCGTGTTGTTTCGCTTTTATGTCCTGCTCTTCTGCTGGTTCACCCATTAGCTTGATCAATAGATGGGCATGCTACTGTGTTGTGTAGTTATGCTCCTCCCTTGCATTTTCTGTTGTTTGGCCGTTATGAAGTTCCTCTCTTTGGTTGTGGGGTTGATCCAACATAGGATGTTGTTTAAGTGTTGTGATGTTCAGTCATTTAGCAAATAGGAAGCTTTGCAATTTCGCAGTTTGGTAGTTAGGATGTATGGCCGTTCAGCAGTTTGGCTTTTCTGTAGTTAAGTAGTTTGGCAATTCCATTGTTGGGCTGTCGGGATCTTCATACATGTTCAATTGTTCGTTTCTTCAGCTATGCGGCCGTTTGGTAGTTTGGCAGTTTAGTATTTTAGCATTTTGGTTATATAGCCATTCAAAAATTTTCTTATTCTGTCATTTAATGGTTTGGCTATTCGGTTGTTTGGCTATATGGCTATAAATATGTTAGGCTGATGGGTTGTTGGGATGATAAGTTGCTCAGTTGTTTGGCTGTTTTGTTGTTCAGTAGTTTGCAAATTCGGCTGTTGGGCACTTTCATTCTTTGGCAATTCTGTCATTTGGCTATTAAGCGTTTTGACTATTGTGTTGTTGTGTTGCTGGGTATTTCAGTCTTTGGGCTGTTAGGTTGTTGGGTTGTTACATGTTGGGTTGTTAGGCTCGTGGGCTTGTGGGAATTTGTGTTGTTGGGTTGTTAGGCAAATCGGAAGTTAGGGCATTGGACGATGCAGCAGTTCATCGCATGTTTAGTTTTTCAGCTCTGCAAGCGGTCCCTTGCGATGCTCTCCGACAGCTTTGCCTTTACGCTTTTCAGGTTTTTTCTATCTTCCCATGTTTTAAATGAAATTTGTATGAAGTAACAATTCTTGTTGGGCATTTTCATAACATTGTATGGGTCTTTACTTTACTTTAGTAGGGCAAGCTCTTTTCCCCTTTGGCTAAAATCATCATTCCATGCTCCGTGTTTAATGGACACATTAGAGGCGGCAATGTTGACAAGGAGAAATGAATTTGCTTCACGTCACCAAAAATGATAAGTGTTATAGGTTTCTACAATGCAAAAGGGCCAATGTGTCCAACATCACCTTCCACAAAATTCAAGTCACCCGTGGCGTCATTACCAACACCAAATATTGCGCATTCCATGACCGAAGACAAGGGCACAACTTTGGGAGATAGTGACAGCTATCGCACGCATGGAAACAAGACGAATCTCATGAAAAAGAGTGTTGATTACCACTGGACACCTGATGAGGAGGATGACGTCTATCGAATGCGCTATGAAATGGACAATGAATAAATTCAACTCGTAAGAACAAAAAGAAAATGTCTATATCTTAAGATGGAAAAATGTTTGACTATGGAGAACAGGCAATGGTCACACTCTTTTCATGTCATATGCGATAAGTTAATGAGGCTTGAGACAAGGTATGTAAGCATGAAAATTGATCTAAAGAAGAGTGACGCAAGTGGTTATATCCTAAAGCCATGGTGCAACTGGATTGATAAGTACAATGTTAGTAATTTGTTTTTCATTTTTTGTGCCATGGATGGACGTGATGTCGAAGGTGTTCCACCACTAGCTAAGGAGGTGAAGAATCGTGGGGATACGATTATCGACCCAACCATGGAGACCATTGCCAACGGCATACATAATGTTCGTCAGACACTTGACATCGATGAAACGACCATTGGATATCTTGTGGAACACCTTAGTAAGCGAAAAGCACAACTTTCCACCTTTAAGGTGAGCGTGAAGATGAGATCAGCGAAAGCTTGTAAGTGGAAGCAGATAGATGATGAAGTTCATGTTTTATAAGTTGAGGGGGAAAAGGTGCTTGGTGGTGATGGTTATGACAACTCTACCTAGGAATATTGAGGAAAACAATAGATAGCTTATTACATGTTGCATGATCCTCCAAAATAGTGAAGTATTTCACGTAGAATGCATGTTATCCATGCATATGACTTCTGTGAGTGTAGAAACTTCATGCATGAGCCAATGTCTATTTCACATTCTTCAAAATTGGGTAGACATGGAAGGACAAGTTGTTTTACATTCACCATACATGAGAAATGACCACATTGTAAGAAACGTTGAAGAATAATGATGGGTAAAGTTTTGTAGCATGAGCATTGATGGACGAGCAAGAATGCATCACAATATGTATCCACCGTGGCGTAGCCTACGTCCTTCCCACATACATTTTGCAAGTACCTCCCTCTATGTGAGAGCCGATTGGTAGGATGCAACACCCTCACCAAGGACATCCATTCTCGAAGGTAAACGAGCCTCAGCCTGAAATGATGGAACACCAAGCAAAGAGATGTCTTGCAATGAAGTGTTACGTACTTGCATGTCACATGCACTACGCACATGCATGTCACTTGTAGCCAGTATGGCATCACGCCACCAAGCCATGTTCAAGTCGTCACCATGGGACACACACTTGTGTAGAATAACACATGTTACAATGGGGGGGGCGTGGATGAGTAGGTTGTCCATGTATTTCAAAAACACCCGCACTGCATTTTAAAACACCAAATGTGTGCTCCACCGCCATGCGAGTGTCGGAACACTGCTTGTTGAAGTACGATTGGTGCACTGACAATGCCAGCCCAACTTTGAAGAGGGGTGAAATGTATGAGCGACGGAGAAATTCCACGTCGCCTATGGACTTGAAACGACACAAGTTACCTGCATAAATCAGCTTCTAAAACCCACCGTTCTACATGTAAAAAACATTTCCAACCAACGTGGTATTCAAAGATGTGCATGTTTGTATCTACAACAGATTCTAATATTACAAAATGACATCCCTTCCAGTTGTATTACCCTTTTTTTCCCTCGATAGGCCAAGAATAGGAATATGAGATCCGTTCATGGCACCCACAATACCAAGAATTCTCATAAGGGCTAAAAACTGTCTTTCAAGTGCCTCAAACTCATTGAAGCTTGGCCACTTGATGTGCTTGTAGTTAGTTTAGTTCAATTCGACACTTAACTCATTGGCGTCTGCCACAAATATCTCAAACTGATCCATGATGCCCTAAAGACTCATGCTGTGACTAAGGCAAAGGAGCAACACTGCCACTCTGACGTCCATGGGGATGCATCAGCTATAATTTTCATCTTGTCGTTTGAGGTTTGGCGGTAACTTGACAGAGATGATGTCAACAAAGGAAGGGTCAATGCAGATGACTCACTTCATTGCTTTCTTACAACGTCCTTGTAACAAACTTGGTACATTTTGGGGGCGAACGAGGTTAGGCCCAATATGTATGCGGTCTTTGCCAAAATCATATGTGTGACAGGGATATGCCACGTCGCCCATGAACTTGAAACGGCACAAGTAACCTGCATAAATCCGCTTCGACAACCAACCATTCTACATGTAAAGAACATGTCCAACCAACGTGGTGTTCATAGATGCGTATGTTTGTATCTACAATAAATTGTAATAACACCAAATGAAATCCCTTCCAGTTGCATCAGCTTTATTTGTCCTCGAAGAGGCCAATAATGGGAATGTGAGATCCGTTTATAGCACCCACAATACCAAAGATTCTCTTAAGAGCTAAGAACTGTCTTTCAAGTGCCTCAAACTCGTTGAATCATGGCCACTTGATGTTCTTGTCTTTTAAGGAATGACAAAACATTTAGTGCAATTCGACACTCAACTCATTCGCGCTTGCCACAAATATCAGAAAATGCTCTGCGATGCCCTGAAGACTCATGTCATGATCCAAGGAAAGGAGAAACACTGCCACTCTGACATCCATGGGGATGCATCAGCTATAATTTGCATCTTATCATTTGAGGTTTGATGGTAACTTGACAAAGATGAAGTCAAACAAGGAAGGGCCAATGCAGATGACCGATTTCATTCCTTTATTGCAACGTCCTTGTAACCAACTTGGTACATTTTGGGGGCAAACGAGGTTGACCCAAATATGTACACGGTCTTTAGCAAATTGATATGTGGAGGCAAACATGGCGACCCACTATAGCATAGAGCATCGTGAGCTCATGGCCTACACATTACTGTACAAACGCCATTGTGAGGATGACCAACCACAGAGCCATGTCGTCGTCGAGTGGCTAAAGGTTGTCGATGGTGGAATGGGAGCTTCAAGAATGAAATTGCAAACATCAGGCAGTACGTGAAACGTGAGGGCGAAAGTGAATGGCTGGTTGCACTTATCTTGTACGAGGCGTGTGTTTTTAGTGGAATTTGTAAAAGGAGTAATGATACGGTTTCAAGTTCTCTCCACATAGATATGATGTCAAAAAATGGAAACCATATGTATATGTATTTCAATTCTTGAGGTTTGATAATCGCCTTTGACGGTTGTTCTCCAATAAGCGACTACACATAACAAGAGGAGCAATGTCAGTAACCTATCACCAACACAGCTACATGTGAAGAAGAAAAAAAGGAGGGAAATTGGAGGGTGAGGTCCAAGTTCATCACGAGAGGCGCGTTCACAACGAAGTTGAATGAAGCACACCGACGACATAATCTACACCTCCAGATGTGCCATGTCCAATCTAGCGTAGCAAACTCGGCTTATGAATTCGTGTTGAACCCATGCTTCGCGCCAGTCAGAGGCTACTTCCACTTTGTTTGATGTGAACTACACCGTTGATTTTGATTTTGAATCCAATACTCGACGTGAGAGGCAGATCAGTAATCTCTTTGTTAAGTGATGGCTACTATTTGCAATTTCATATTTTTATTCTCCCAGAATCAAACGTCGAATCACTCACCTCTGGTTTGATTCTTCATGATTCTAAGGCAAACCGCGTCTACATGGCATGCCGTCCAGCGTCAATGGAACGTCCTATTTGTATGAAATGTACAATGAATAGAAACTATCATGATGAAGACGTGAATGATAGACATTCTATCAAAACTCAATCATACTTTAATTCGAACTAGATCAACATTAGGAAATCCTCCAAACCATTTAATGAGCAAATAATTATTTTAACTGATTCCTCATGATTGCACATTGTTTGTGGCCAAATCATGCATCAATGCAATTGATTCACGTCCTTACAAATAGGATGAATTTTCGAGATGTCCAGACAACAAAGACCGTGGCCGAGAGCCGCAAGACTTCGGCACGACAATGGTGGTGTGTTCGCTAAGTCTGCCACACACTCTGCCACGCACATTCCTAGGGACCATGCCATATACTGCCGTAGAAACGTTCTCGCGAACGAGTCCCTGGTTCACGCCCAATTCGGTCATCGGTAGACCAGATTGGTCTACGGCAGAACGGGTAGAACCGTTGGACCATACTGGTAGGATTCAAGCCCGGGCCCAACGCTTGCAACGGTTCTTGCTTGTCATAGCACAACGTTAACCATGTATTCAAGTCGCATGTACGGCCTTGCACCGCCCCTGAGCAACGGTAGGACCTCTAGACCACATACAAAGATGAACACACAACTGCCATCTCACTAGCACCAATAATCACATGCACCATGGACGAGGAGCAGGAAATTCAAAATGTCATCTTCAACCACGTGTTGTAGCTTCGGCATCTATTTCATGCCAACCTTATGTTTAAACTTGCTCAAACAACACAACGCATCCTACGGTGCGTGGAAAAACGTCCAATGTTGACTCCAGCACTAAGGGGTTTGCAATGGCTTCAAGATTTGGATATGGGCCACCTTTTACGACTCTAAAACATGATCTGGTTCCAACCGGACACGTGGCGCATGGTTTTTGACAGCATCTATGCTAGAGGACAACGTGAGACATGGTGCCTGACTGGCGAAGATAAGATGTTGATGTGGGTTCAGTGCACGTGCTTTTACCTGAGCATTCGGGAGTTCAGTGGACATTTTCAACATGGCCATGCCACAATTTTACGATCACTCCGAGAGTTGGTTTGTGCCATTTGCCGACTTCCTTCCGACACCATCCACATGCCGGTAGCCGATGCTTCTCCTCTAGCCATTTGGAGTGGTCGACGCGACTATAATCTTTGGTTTGCACATTGCATCCGGGCAACCCACGGAACCCACGTCCCGGTCATCATTCGACATCATGGTCGCCTTGCCTACTTCTACTGCCACTTAGAGACATCCCTAAGCATTCTCGCATGTTGCAACGCCAAAATGTTCGCATTTGTGCCTTTTAGTTAGAAAGAATCCGCGAATGACTCACGCATGTTTAAGGATTCACTTCAACGTGGCCTTGACATTCCTTTGCACAAATTCTTGCTTGCTGATTGCGCATTTCCTTAGGGACAGGGACTCATGACACCCTACCACGGTTGGCGTTACCATTTGCAAGAGTTTGGCAACTAGCATCTCCGACCACAAAACTCACAAGAGGTGTTCAACTGCCGCCATGCTTAGCCCAAAGCATGATCGAGCGGGCGTTCAATTTGCTCAAGGGTCATTTTTGCATTTTGTGAGCCAACAAATGACATAGAATTCCAAGGACTTATCAACCTCTATTGTTTTGTCATGCATTCCATAATCTATAGTATCAAACCGTATGATGGCATGGATCATGCTGCAACGTACATCAGACAAGGCACGGAAGTTCCCAATCCGAGAATAGCAAGGCAGCCACGTCCACAAGATAGAATGATGTAGAATACACATTATGGCATTGCCATGTTATGTGGGCAGATTCCAAGGCTTGGATGATTGAGGGTGGACATGACGAAGAGGCTGACATGAATAATGATCAAAAAACAAATATTTCACTAAAAATACGCATTCATTCCAATGGTTAATTGCACACTAGTGGAGCCCCGCTCTGGGCACACATTCCCTCATGCAACCAAATCTACTGAATGCAACTGGGTTGCACTACCTCCTCCTCATCCTAGTGCTTCTTCCTCTTCTACCCTTTGCTAGACAGCATAACAACGTGAACCTAAGTGTCCCAGGCGTCCTTAACGTTGCTTCCATTGTCATTGCCGGGCACCGTCTTTCGCATTGATGGGTTGTCAATATCTCAATCAGAACGGACGGTCTCCTCATGCAAATGGCCCTTTGCAGAAACGTACAAAAAACAATCCATAGGATTGGATGCAATCTTTAGCAAAAACTCACGCTTCACATCTACATGCACGTAACTGTCATCCTTCACAAGTAGGTTAGCCTCGTCAAACGCCAAACGTTGACCCCCTACTTGACCGACTAGGCACCTGATAGACGAGGCGCTCTTTGTAAGGTGCTTGGCTGCTACCAAGTACTTGTCAATAGCCGCACGACAATCTCCAACAGCTTCAGCGCCACCCCCCAAACCGCCGCCAGCTCTCCTCTCTCCACCCATACCCGCACCCTCACTATTGTTCGACATGCTTGGTATTGCCACTACATTCTCACGAGTGGCTCTATCCTCATAGAAAGGCTTTGTAGCAAAATTGTACCAAGGAATGTGCTTCCCCTCTAGCTGGTGGATGGTGCTCAGGTGAAGAGCACGCAGCTGCCGCCAATGCTCTCGTTCGAGCTCGAAGCGCCAAGTTGTTTGGTTAAGTGGCTTGCCCGTCAAACCGACTGTCCCGAACGCATTTTTCCACACACTCATCATGTTGTTGATGCGGTTGTGGATCTGTATAGGGGTGATAATGGTCTTGATCCCAAGCATTTTTCTCACCTCCGTGGCAACGGCATTCTACAACATACTCATGCACCCACAAAGCAGGCAAACTTTGCCACGTGGTCTTAAGAAAGTCCGAGCAGGGCCATGTCTCGTTCGGGCGTCCAAAGTCAAGTGGGAGCCGGGTACCGCCTCCTTTGCCGCCACTACTAGTGGCCTCGGAGTCATAGTCGGCATCGAGAGTGGGCGACATGTTGGCAGTTGTCGCGGCCGCCGAAAGCGGATGGACGGCTCGCATGTCTTTGGGCGTGGTAGTGGGTGTATTTGACGCACCTTGCTAATCTTCCACGCCACAAGGCACGGACACCATGCGGGTTGATTATTGGGCCAAATCAACGGTTGCGGGGGTGGATGCACGCGGGAAAAAGCTTGGGTTGGGCTCTGCATAACGCTAGAGCATGAAGTCGGGAATGGGCACGTCAAAACACGCGTTGCAAAGTTTGGTGGAAAAGGGAGGGAGAGGGTATGGAGTGTTATCGAGGTTGTGCATTGCTGGGCCCCACCATGGGCTGCAGTTGTATTTCCTCGCTCCTCCCGAATCTATAAGCGTGGGTGAAGATGGCATGTCACACCCTCCACCCTTGTTGCCAATCAACCTCTTGCTCTCATTCTCATGGGTTGACGGAACCTGCAACGTCCACCGGTAGTAGTTGCTGCAGTCATGGAGTTCGTATGCACTTTACACAAGGGGGGGAGGCGGCAAACACCGGGGATGCCGTATGGGGAATGCACTCGAACGAATGCTGAGGAGCTTTCGGGATCCATGGCGACTAGTGAGGTGGGAGGATTGGGCCACGATTGGCCAATTAGGTGCCCTAGGCTCGAATCGCGACAACCAGCCTTCGACACATGATTCGGGATAGCCACGGAGCCGCACCAATGGTAACTCGGATGCTGTTTGAGTTTTCGAGGTTCGAAAGTTCAAATTTCAACCATTTCAACAATATTTCATGGACATGGATTAATGACATCGGACCGATGCTGTCGATGAAACGACATTCCGGCCACGATTTCACGAGTCTGTATGAGAATTCTGCTGCATGCCGTAGAGGCACAAAAATTCTCCGGTGTGGCAGCTGTGGCAGGCTGGAACTGAGGCCCAAAAGCTCTCATTCAATCACGGACCACTTTGAAAGCGTTGCCGTGGATCTGCCGCAGACATTTGACTTTCGGTGCTTGAAACACGTTTGCAAATTGGTCTCGCAAGCCACGTCGGATCGCAAGCAGATCGCAAGGCCACATCAGCTCACCAATTCGATTTGCCGCCTTCGCCGAATCGGCAGTGCCGAAGTTCGGCGGCTTTGGACCACGGCCAAAAACATGCGAAAATTGCAAAAAATCAACCAAAAATCGACCAGAGGGACTCTGATCCCGTGATTTCGAACCCGTCCCCCGGCCTCCAAAAATCAACCAAACATCGCAAATCGAGTTAAACAACTAAACCCGTAGCGTCGACTAAAGTCGATATCGATATCGTCGTTTCGCCATCGGACGTCGATCGCGAGTTTTGCCAGGTGTTGCAGGTATGGGCCCTCACCCTGCGCACGTTGGCGCGAGAGATGCGGCGGAACGATCAACGTGAGGCGGCATCGCTGCGGGTCAGGCTCGCAGCACGCTGCGGGCTCCTTGACAGGTCATCGTGACACGTCATTTAGTGTTCGCCTGCATCACGGCCTGTCCTCTCTTGCCGGCCGCAATGGGCCACACCAGGCCAATGGCAGGGGTCACGACAAGGAGCCCGGAGGACGCGCTCAGCTCACGCGGGTAGAACCTTGGGCCGGGTACGAACGAGGACCGTTGTTTTTTCGTTGCCGATGTTCGTATGCCTTTGTGTGGTACCCGGTTTTTATGTGGTACCCGACCGTAATTGAGGTATCCTAAGGATAACCCAAAGATAACAACAAATATTGCGTTATTCCAGCAACTTCAGTACTCCTCCAAGTTTTAATTTACATTATTTCCCCTTATTCTCAAGGTCCCTGTGGTCATACGGCCCTAATGATCACATGCCATCCAAATGCGACTAATAGTCCTCCGTAAAAGCATGGATTGTACCCAAACCTTCGATAATTTTTTTTTTAATTTTATCTCAATTGTTTTTTTTAATGATTGATTGATTTCCTCATGTAAGCTTTGAAATGGGGAAGGACGTAACATGTGAGGACTTCTTCCAAGGTGAATTTCCTCTTTACGGTACTTCTTCATTTCTCCATGCATCATTCATAGAATAGGTGCCGTGCAACATAATTTTCCGAATATATTTCGTAATCACTACACATTGAAATGAACATGGCTGTGAGATCAATCAAGGTGTGCAACGAATACTCCATCGTGGAATACACACATCTCCCTTTGTGGACCTTGCATTTTGAGATACAAGGGTAAAGTTTCATGATGATTCCAAAGCTGCTTTTGAAGATGACAAATCCTTGGAGTACTATGAGATATGGAGGTGTTTTGATAGGTTGTACCTGTAGTCATAATGCCTCACAGCAAGCATTGTGCATGAGACGCATTGTGTTTCATACAGCAGTAATGAGTCGATTCTCCTGCTCCAGCACAAAATTCATCGTCGGAGTTTACGGAATTGTGTCCAGAGCTTGCTGGAGGAGTTTTCCCCTCCGTGCCACTCTCAGGCTAATCGCCATCAACGATCCGTGCAGAGAGTTAAACTTTGTGTCTCCGCAGTTCCATTTCCGTTCCAAACCTCGCCTGTAGCGGGAGGGCCAGTTCGGCCCTCCCACCTCGCGATAGCGAGGGGGTGGCTGCAAGCCACCCCTCGCTATTGCGAGGGCTGGCCGGTGGCCAGCCACTCGCTGGCTACCGGCCGGCCGGCGGCCGACCGGCTGGGTGGCCGGTCAAGTGACCGGCCGGCCACCCGCCGGCGAGCCATCGGCCACCGATCGAGCTGGTGGCTCGATCGGCGGCCAGGAGCCCGTGAGGCCTCGAGGGACGAGGCCTGTGGCCTCGTGCCCTCGTCCTCGCTCGCCCTCCTCGCTTGTGAGAACAAGCGAATACGAGGGATAGAGCGAGGAGCGAGGAGCGAGTAGCGAACGAGAAAGATCGGCGCGATATCGTCGATCGTGCCTCGCACGCGACGATTTCGCGCCGACGCGTCAAAACTGAAACTCGAGTTCGTTTGGGACGAACTACGAGTTTCTAAACCGGAAAACTCGTGCAAACTCACGAGTTCGAGGTAAAAACCCCCGGTTTGGGTCCCAAAACCAGGGGTTAGGTAAAAACGGAAATGGGCCTCCGGAGACTCGAAATATTCGAGTCTCCCTGCTCTGGGTCGTTGATGACGATTGCCCCTCAGTCTTGCGAAGGGGGTAAACCCCTGTCGCGGACTGAGAACGCCATTCTGCGAACTCCGACGACGACTTCAGAGCAGGAGGTGGAGACACGACCCGTTACAGTGGTTCTCAGAGCGAGACAACCCTCGCGACCAAGGGTTCGACGGAAACGGCGGCTACGACATAGATGAAACGCCGTCGGCAGCTGCAAGCAGCAGCAGAAACGCCAGAAGGGACTACGGCGTCTACACTTCACGGATTGAAGCGCAGTAAAGGGCGTTAGGGAGCTTGAAAAAAGCTCTACTTGGTGGAGAGTCTTTCTTCCAGCCTCTCCACACTCCTAGGGGGCTAGGAGGATTTTTGTGGGGCGGTTCGGGGAGTTCCCACCTCCAAAACCACAAAATCCTCCTCATTTTCAAGGCTCCTTCAAACCTCCTTCATCCAAAAATTGGGACAGCGTCCCTCCCCAAGCTTAGGGGCTCTCACGACCTGAGAGCACCCTAAAAAGAAGGAGGGTGACAACTTGGGGACTTTTGGCGGCTCCCCCAACGCCGCCGGCTCAAGGAGGACGCCGCCAAGGGGCGCAAGACGCGCAAAGAAGACTCAAGAGGAGGCCAAGGAAGACAAGAAGACAACAAGACAAGAAGAAAAGTAGTGTTTTGTTCTAGACCTTCTACTTACTTATCTTCTTGTTCTTTGTCTTAGTTTTGTGAGCGGTACTCACAAGTCTTGTTTCTTCCTTGTATTTTGATTTTCTGTTTCCCTAGATCCTAGTTGCTACCAAGTGCCGTGAGTCACGGCCTAGGAGGACTAGCTTCTAAATCCACGACCTTGTGCCGACGTGGCGGCCTAGGAAAATAGGTTTTTGAATTGAAATTGCCTCACCGACCGTGAGAGCAACGTCTAAGGAGGCGATTCCTCCTCGTTGTGGGGTGATCCTCACAACAAC
>SZWC01004587.1:147443-170805 GCA_023375785.1 Penium margaritaceum
GCCACTCGCTGGCTACCGGCCGGCCGGCGGCCGACCGGCTGGGTGGCCGGCGGCCGGTCAAGTGACCGGCCGGCCACCCGCCGGCGAGCCATCGGCCGCCGATCGAGCTGGTGGCTCAATCGGCGGCCAGGAGGCTGTGAGGCCTCGAGGGACGAGGCCTGTGGCCTTGTGCCCTCGTCCTCGCTCGCCCTCCTTGCTTGTGAGAACAAGCGAATACGAGGGATAGAGCGAGGAGCGAGGAGCGAGTAGCGAACGAGAAAGATCGGCGCGAAATCGTCGATCGTGCCTCGCACGCGACGATTTCGTGCCGACGCGTAAAAACTGAAACTCAAGTTCGTTTAGGACTAACTACGAGTTTCTAAACCGGAAAACTCGTGCAAACTCATGAGTTCGAGGTAAAAACCCCCGGTTTGGGTCCCAATACCAGGGGTTGGGTAAAAACGGAAATGGGCCTCCGGAGACTCGAAATATTCGAGTCTCCCTGCTCTGGGTCGTTGATGACGATTGCCCCTCAGTCTTGCAAAGGGGGTAAACCCCTGACGCGGACTGAGAATGCCATTCTGCGAACTCCGACAACGACTTCAGAGCAGGAGCTGGAGACACGGCCCGTTACATCGCCCCTTTGTTGTGGGACCAAAACGAGGGGGGTACTACCCTGAACTCATGAGTTCGCATGATTTTTCCATGTTCAAAACTCAACAATCGTATGAAATGAACTTGAGTTTCAGTTTTTACGCCACGGGGCGAAATCTTTGCGTGCAAGGCATGTCTAATGCTTTCGCGCTGATTTCTCTCGTGCGCCCGACATCATTCTCGTCCATCCAGTCCCTTGTTCTTGCTTGCTCTCACTAGCGACGAGTGTGAGTGAGGGCAAGGGTACAAGTCTACGAGCCTTACCTTCGAAGCCCTCATGATCTCGCAGTCACTGATTGAGCCACCAGCTCGATTGATGACTCGTGGCCCGCCGTCAAGCGAGCCACTAATAGGTATTGAAAGGTGGGAGGGTCGAACTGTCCCTCACGCTACATTCCACCCTACTTATCATGAACCGTCTCGGTCCAAAACCAACTAGTGAGAGTGCAAGATAGTGAGTCGTCAACATTGTCAAAATGAAATAAAACTTTTATCAATACTAGCTAAACATGAACACGTGCATGAAACTTTGACCAATGCCACATCTCGTCGGTCAGCATGGCTAGCGGCCTCCTTCCATCAGGATGGAGCGTCCGCGCGACAACAATATTGGACGTCTCCAACCTCATATGGTTGCAGCCCATGAATGCCGCTCAGCGGAAATGTTTTTCATTGTAGCTCCGTTTAGGTGGTACCCCTTACGACGTATCAATCTATGGGAGCAGTCTGATCAATCAAGTCCTCGTTGACGACTCCCATGGACAACCAAGATTTGGGCTCCCATGAGTTACGCTCGGGTCCACAAGTGACTTGTTGAAAAAAGGTATTCCCAACCAACTATTGACCGGGATGCGAGCTATGGGTGCTAGAGTACGTGAAGGACCTCGTATTGGCCATCGCTAGCAAGGACTACATGTGGTGGCTGAACGGTTCCTTTTGCCATGTATGAAGCGAGTATGCTCACATGAAACACGTCACGTACCTTCATACTCCATGAAAGCAGCAAGTGGTATGCCACTACCTTGATGCGTGAAACAATGGGAAACGACCCAATCGACTTCGGTAGAAGTTTTGGTGTCCCTGGTGACTTCAGCCAAAGGTTCTTCGTGCTTAGCAACACCTTGTTGTTCATGTCAAACGAGACCTCACGGTGATTTCTGTGGGCATGTCTTTTCTTGTTGTCAAGACACTTAAAGGTGACTCGTTGCCTTCTCTAGAAAAGAGTCAATGAGCTTGGCAAAGGCTTGAGCAGAAGGAACCTATCCCTTTGTACACCCACACTTCACCAATGAAAAGGGCACCATTAGATGCCGACGATTATTCAACATGGATAGTGTGAAAACAACCGACTTGTTCACCGAGTTTTTTCTGCGCTAACTCCAATGGTGCTAGAAACTCGTCCCAATCATTCATGGCAAAGTTCACATAGATGTGAAGCATTTACTTTAAAATGTGATTCATGCATTATATTTGTTCATCGATTTCAAGGTGAAATGCTATCTACATTTGACATTTGCTACCAAAGTACTCATGCATCTTTTGCGAAAATTTACTAGTTTTTTTTATCCGAATAAAAAACAATGCGCAACTTCAAGCCTTGGAACTTCATGACCTCCTCGAAGAATAGACGAGCGGTCTCCTCTGCGTTCGTACTAGTGGTTGTAAGAATGAAACGTGTCATCTTTGCAAGAATATCCACAACCACTAGTATTGCATCGTGGCTACGGGACATGTCACAAAGTCCGCTGATAAAGTCCATGCTGACGCATACTCATGGAGTCCAAGACATGCGAAGGTGATGGAGATGTCCAGCATGATTTTTGTTACTAGCCTTGTTTCAAAGACATAGGTCGCATGTCATGAAATACATACAGGTATCAACACTCCATGTTGGCCACCAATAGAGGTCCAAGAGTGGTGGTCCGGTCTTCCGAGGTCCCACATCACCAGGAACAAGCGGATTGTGTAGTTGGGAGATAATCTTCGCTCGACGGTCATCTGAGTCCGGCACAACGGATTGTTCCCAATACCTAGATATTCTTGCGGCCTACACAAATCCATACCTGCCTAGATTTTGATAGTCTTGAAGTGGAGAATCCTTAGTATTCCATCCAGATCCTGTTTACAATTTTTTTGTGATGGATAATCTCTCTAGGTGGTTGTCGTAGGGGCGTAGTGAGGTTTGGTGTTTTCACTGTACCTACTGCAATAGCCATGAAACGCCCACCAACCTCGGTGGTTGCTTTCATTTTCACGGACTTTTGGCATAGTACATCAGCCACGATGATGCGTCCTGAATTTTACTCCCATGTGAACGATACTCAGCACAAGTATGTTCTCCAACACGCCTTTTGTCTTGACAAATTTGAGTGTGTTTGTAGAAACACCAATGGATTATGGTCGGTCACGACCGTCAGACCCCCCTCAGCATCCTCGAGGTAGTGATGCCACATTTTGAAAGCATGTACTAAAATGATGAGCTATACATCTCCATTTGTGTACCGCATCTTTGTGTGAGCTTTTGGCTGGATGATCATCTCATACGAGGATTGTTGCAAGTCCTATTGCCAATGCATCACATCGCACCTTACACGTCATGATGGATCCGGAAGAGCAAAGACGGATGCTCTGAATGAAATCTCTTTCACTTCGAGAAAGACGCTATTGTAGGAAGATGTCTATTTACAATACGGGTGTAACGGGTCGAGTCTCCAGCTCCTGCTCTGAAGTCGTCGTTGGAGTTCGCAGAGTGGCGTTCTCAGTTCGCATTAGGAGTTTACCCCTTTCGCAGGATTGAGGGGCAATCGTCATCAACGACCTAGAGTAGGGAGACTCAAATGTTTCGAGTCTCCGGAGTCCCATTTCCGTTTTAACCTTACCCCTGCTTTTGTGACCCAAACCGGGGTTTTTTACCTCGAACTAATGTGTTCGCACAAGTTATTTTGTTTGTTTATGTCGAAGTTTGTCGCAAACAAACTTCGATTTACGTTTTGATGTCCTGGAATAAAATCGTCATGTCGGAGGCACGCTAGCAATTTTGCGGCTGTTCTCTCGCCTCTCATCCCTCGTCCCCCTCCCTCGTCCTCGTTTGCTCGCTTGCCAGGGGGAAGCGGGGGCAAGGGCACGAGGCCACGAGGCCTTGTCCTCAAGGCCCTCGTGGGCCGTCAGCCGCCGATCGGGCTGAGGCCGCGATCGGCGGTCCGCCGATCGGCGGTCGGTGGCCGATCGGTGACCGGTCGGTGGCCGGACAGTCGCTTGGCCGGCCACCGGCCGTCTAGCCGACAGTGAGCTGGCCGGCGGCCAGAGAAATGCTGGCCGGCGGCCAGCGAAATGCTGGCCGGCGGCCAGCAAAATGCTGGCCGCCGGCCAGCCTTAGCTGACGCGAGGGGTGGTGCGCAACCACCCCTTGCTTTAGCGAGGAGGGAGGGCCGAATGGGCCCCGGCGCTACAGTCCTCCCCACTTGTTATGAACCATCTCGCTTCATGAACAACAAGCAAGATTGTCCGTTAGTGAGTCATCAACATTTTGAAAGAAAATGAATAATCTCAATCTTCGGCTAAACATGAACAAGTGCATGGTACTTGGACCTAAGCTGCAGCTTGTAAGTGAGTACGGCTAGCGGCCTCCCCCCTTTAGGCTGGAGCGTTCGCGCGGCAACCATGTTGGGCGGCCCCAACCTCCTATGGTCGCTGTCCATGAATGCTGCCCCGTGGGAATGTTGTTCACTTTTTCTCCGTTCAGGTGGTACCTCCTGCCACACGTCAATCTATGCGAGTTGCAACCTCGCCCCAGTACTCGTTGACCACCCCTGTGGGAAACCGAGATTCAGGCTCCCATGAATAATGTTCAGGTCCACAACCGACGCAATGAACGAGGTACTCCCTAACAACGCGCGACCGAAGAGTACGCTCTCTGTGCTGGAGTAGGCGAAGGACCTCGTATTGGCCGTCGGTAGCAAGGACTACTCGCGGTGGCTGAACGGTTTTGTCTGCCGTGTATGGAGCCAGCAGGCTCACATGAAACACGTCATGATTCTTCATACTCGGCGGAAGTAGCAATTGGTATGCCACTCGCCCAATGCGTGCCACAATGGGAAATGGCCCAACCCACTTTGGTAGAAGTTTTCTTGCCCCTGGTGACTTCAGCCGAAGGGTTTTTGTGCTAAGCCACACTTTGTCACCGATGTCAAATGAGACCTCCCGGCGACCTTTGTCGGCATACGCGTTTTGTTGCTGGTGAGCTACTTGAAGGTGACCCTTTGCCTCCCGTAACAAGGAGTCGATGCGCTCGGCAAAGGCTTGAGCGGAAGGAACCTGCCCTTTCTGTACTCCCATTCTTCATCAATGAAGAGGGTACCACTGGATGTCGACCGCTGTTCAACACGAATGGTGTGAACTATGTGGACTCGTTCACTGAGTTGTTTACCGCAAACTCTGTTGGTGCTAGGAATTTGTCCCAATCGTGCATGACAGAGTCCATGTACATGCGGAGCATCCGCTCCAGAGTGCGATTCATGCGCTTTGTTTGTTCGTCACTTTGAGGGTGAAATGATGTCAACATTTGCGACTCCTTGCCGAAGTACTCATGCATCTTTTGCAAGAACTTACAAGCAATTTTTCTATCTCGCTTGCAGATAATGCAGAACGGCAAGCAGTGGTACTTTACTATACCCTCGAAGAAGAGACGGGCAGTCTCCTCTGCGTTCACGTCAGTGGTTGTAGGAATGAAGTGTGTTGTCTTCGTCAAAAGATCCACAACCACTAGTATTGTATTGTGGCCACGGGTTGTGTCCGGAATGCCAGTAATGAAGTCCATATCGACGTACTCCCATTGAGTCCCGGGAATGGGAAGTTGTTGGAGGAGTCCAGCAGGCTTCTTCTTACTAGTCTTATTCTGAAGACAAGGGTCGCATGTCATGCAATACTTACAAACATCGACACTCCATCCTACCAACCAATAGTGGTCCGAGAGTGCCTGTTCGGTATTTCGGGGTCCCACATGACCTGCGACCGGCGGGTCGTGGAAGTGGGAGATAATCTTTGCTCGAAGGTCTCCCGAGTTTGGCACAACAACTTGTTCTTCATGCGAGAAGATTCTTGCAGCCTCCACCAAGCCATACTTTTCTAGATTTTGAGAGTCTTGAAACCAAGAATCTACACATTATCCCATCCGGATCCTGTTTACAAAACCGTTGTCATGGATAATCTCTCGTGGTGGTTACCGCAGAGGTACAGGGGGGATTGGCAATTACACTGTTGCTGTTGCAATGACCATAAAACATCCACCAACCTCGGTGGTTGTTTTAACTTCCATAGGCTGTCGGCTTAGTGGATCGGCCACATTGATGCGTCTTGGCCGATATTCCCATGTGAACGAGAATTGGTTCAGGTATTGGCTCCAACGCGCCTGTCCTCTTGACAAGTTCGGTTGCATTTGGAAAATCACCAATGGATTATGGTCGGTCACGACCGTCACACCCCCTTCAGCATCCTCGAGGTAGCAATGCCACATCTTGAAAGCGTGTACTATCGCAAGGAGCTCTTGATCCCAAGTCGTGTACCGCGTTTCTGCGAGGATGAGCTTCCGGCTCTCATACGCAACTGGGTGACCGTTCTGCATGAGGACGGCTCTGAGTCCTACAACCGACGCATCACATCAAACCTCCCACGGTTGCAATGGATTTGGAAGAGCTAGGATGGGCACCGTGGATAGAAGCTCTTTGACTTTGAGAAACGTGTTCTTACAATCAGATGTCCATTCCCAACGCACGTCTTTTTGTGTGAGCCTGGTTAGTGGTGCTACCAAGGTCGAATACCCTTGCATAAACCGATGAAAGTAGTTTGCATGGCCAGTCCACAACGGCTTGGACCTTTCATGGGTTGACACGGATGCCGTCCTTGCCGACGATGCGTCCAAGGCACACGAGCTCATCTTGTGCAAACTTGCACTTGTTCACTTTCGCATAGAACTTATGTTCCCGTAGGATTGCGAGAACTTCGCACAGATGTTCTATGTGTTCTTCCATTGATTAGGAGAAAACCAGGATGTCCTCCGGGTAAACCAAGATAAGTTTTCCGAGTTGCTTGGCAAACGTTTGGTTCATTTCTTCTTAGAAGGTTGCCGGGGCATTTGAAGCCCGAAGCATAACACCCGGAGTGATAGTGTCCCATGTGCGTTCGGAACGCAATTTTTGGCACATCATCTTCCGTGATGCGGATTCGATGGTACCATGGAGACAAATCCAATGACGAAAATGCTTTTGCGCCTTGGAGTTGGTCAAAAAGGTCGTCAATCTGTGGTAAGGGGAATTGATTTTTCACCGTCGGCTTGTTCAACGCGCGGTAATCCACGCACATGCGTAAACCACAGTCCTTTTGATTCACAAAAAGGATCGGCACATTGTATGGCGAGCTACTGGGCTCAATCCATCCTTTTGGAAGGTACTCTTTGATTTGGCGTTTGACCTCTCGCCTTTCTGCTTAACTAAGGCGATACATGGGTCTGAACTGAGGAGTCGCCTCCGGTTGCAGCTGAATCGTGTGTCTTTCTGTTGGAAGCCCAGCCGATGGGTCTTGGAATTCATCCGAGAACTCCGCCAATAGAGATTTCATCTCTTGTGGCGTGTCTTCCTTCACGTCGTCCTCCATTTTATGTAGCTGCGCCAAGAAGTATCGACAACCTTGTCAAATACGTCTCTTGACTTGCATCGCAGACAAGATGGCATGGACTTTGAGTCGGGTCGGTGATAATTCTGTACTCATAATCAACGTAAAGTGGTACTGTCCTTTTCGGAGGATCAAATGCTTTGATTCCAAGCACATTAGAGCCTTGTTCTCATGGAGCCAGGGATTGCCTGGTACCACGTCAAACGGGTGAAGAAGGTTGAGTACCTTCAACGTGAGTCTCTGTGTGTACCCTTGAATACAAATTTTTTCTTTACAAGCAGCGATCACGGGTACCGTACGGTGGTCACCGACAATAACTGCGCCATTCCATGACTCGTACTTCAGGCCATCCTATTGGGTAAAGCTAAGGCTAACAAAAGAGTCATCTCCTCTAGTGTTAGCAATTACGTTCACAGGAGCACTTACTAGGTGTCCTTTGAACTGCATCGTCATGCTGCCTCCACTCTTCCGAGTGAACAGGCTCGACGATGTCCAACCGAGTTTGTGGTAAATGTAGAATCTGTACGAAGAGCATCACAACTCCCATGATTCACCCACTCGAGTCCACATCTTGTGGGCACGTGTGAATTTGGCTAGCACCTTTCAGTCTATGAATTTTACTGGGTCGAAATCGTCGACTAAAGGTACCGCGAACGTGATTGAACTCATTGCTTTGAGGGCATTTGCATCAATCACTATGTCATACAACTCTAGCACACTGGTCGGTGTCGCCACCACTAAGCATGTACTGTCATGCATCTGATATGGAGATGCAAGGTTTAGTGGGCAATGTTGGTCAGCAAGTGTAGAATGCGGTTCAACAAGAGGAGAGAAAACAATAGAGGAATTTGAACCCGCAAAAAACTCAAATTGTTTAACATCCTCATATGAAAACATGAACCCACACTCGTGATCCAGTTTTACCCCTGAGTGGTCCCCACTAACGTCACTCAGGGGTGGGGAAAACCCACCCCACAGCCTTGTCCGTTACCACGGACGGGCCCATTGCCGCGACCGCGACCCTCTCCACGGCCCTGTCCGCGACCTCTTGCCGCACCATCCCCACGAGGTGCTGCTGTTATAGCTAACGCCGCGGCCTCTTGTCCACCACCAGCAGCCTGAGGGCACTAAGCCCTAAAGTGGCCCGGCATCATGCAGTTGTGGCAGAGCCCTTCGCGGAAGGCGGCGTTGGCGACTCTCATGCGCCGCCTGTAGCTCGTCATTCTTGCGGCTGCGCTTGTTGTTGGGGCCCTTGTGTCCACCAACCTTCTTGGCTGGAGGGTTTACAGGCTGTTTGCCCTTGTCCTTGCCTCGGTGTCGAGCAGAACCACCAGCCCCTGCAGCATCCATGCACATGTCGCGGCCTTGCTGTGCACGCGCGTTCGGCCGTGCATCAGAGTAGTGCTTCGGGTTCGCCAAATACACTTTGCTCATGTAGTCGCACAACGTCCTCCAGCTTGTCCAAGCTTGGCCAATGGCTGTCGTGGTGGTCTTGTCTTTCAGCTTCTCGCTGGCAAGACCATCATGCAATTACTCCACTAGCATGCACTCCGGGTACTTGAAGGTCTGAGTCCCATCGCCCTCGGTTAAGCTTTCGGCTTCCTCCACGAGTGCGGTGAACTCGCTCAAGTGGGATTCGAGCAAGCTGCCCAGTTGCCTGAAGTCCTCGATCTTGTGGAAGGCGTGCTGCGCCTCCTCACGTTAGGTGCACTTCTTATGCATGATTGCGTAGAAGGCCTCCCATGGCATGGGCTACCACTCAAAGTGCGGCTGTTGCGCACTCCACTCCTTGACCACATACTTGAAGAGTCTGTCTTCAAGCCGCGTCATGGCAAGGTCGCCCCACTGGCTGAGAGGAGCCTTGTGGATACATAGGATGTGCTCCATGCGATTCAACCAGTCGGTCAACTTCACGCCCTTCCGGAAGATCTCCACACTATGGAGGAAGGACGTGTTCATGACCGACCCCGAAGTCGTCAAGGTAGGCAAGCTGTCGCTGCCACCGGCAGTGGCATCTGTAGCTGCGGCACGCATCGCTTGCTACTACATCCGTACACGGGTCATGCTCTAGAACGCCTTGTCAAGGTCGTTGCATCGGCGGCTTGCCTTATGGGCGGCCAGGCGCTGCAGCTAGCCATGACGGTCAAGGTCCGTGATGCTCTGCCCGACGTGGGCCAGCAGGTTGGCGAACGCGAACTTGAGCTCCGATGTCGTCAGAGCATCGGCGATAGCCTCTCGTGCCTCGCGTTGACCGTGCACCCTTACACACTACAGGAGGGTACGGTTCATGTACATGCCTCCAAGGAGTCCCACCTTTCGGAGGAGGCTATCGTTGGCGACGACGCTCAAGTGGGCGCTGCCATGCCCCATTACGGCTACATCGTAGGAAATGGGGTCCGCCCCCATTCCTCCAACTGGTGCGGTATCTCCATCGTTGGTGGTGATCTTGAGTCAGCCTGCCGCCTCAGCAACAAACTCTGTGAACCTATGACGGTCATCGCGAATTGCTTTCGCGACGACGTCGTCCCGCTCGTTCTCGCGGGAACTTGCCATGTGGCTGCTTTCAGCGCCCTTGCTCCTCTCGTCAGTCTCGTTGCCTTCGGCAGCTTCAGGCGATGCGGCAGGTGCCTTGCCCTTCTTGAGCAATCGGCTCGAGTTCGCCGCACGACGATGGCAATGGTCGCGATCCGCGTCGCCTACGCCATCGTCGACTTTGTGCTCTTTGTCGGGGTCCCCCTCCGGGAGATCCTCATCCATCGCGTCGTCCATCGCGTGGGGGTCAACCACATGCACGTCGGCGTACTTGTTGAGCACATCTTTGGCCTCCGCACGCTTCTCGGTATCGCCGAGGTTGGCGTCAGATGCCTTCGACGGTGCGGTTGCCTTTGGGTTGGCAACCGTGCTCGCGGCGGCGGCTCCCAAAACTTGAAGTGCGCCAAGACCTCATGGTGAGGCCGTCACTACCTTGCCCTTGTTGGTCTTGGACGGTCTGGCACTTGCCATCTCGTCGCCCGTGCAACTAGCACGTGAAAACCATTGTGAAGATCACCCCACAACACAATTTTAGGAGCAATAGCCTCCTAAAATCTTGCTCTCACAATTGGTGAGGCAATTTTAACTTTAATTTCTATCTTCCTAGGCCGCCACGTTGGCACAAGGTCGTGGGTTTTGAAACTAGTCCACCTCAGCCGTGACTCACGGCACTTGGTAGCAACTAGGATCTAGAAAAAAAAGATAACAATACAAGGGAATAACAAGAAGTGTAAGTACCGCTCACAAAACTAGGAGAAAGAGTAAGAAAACCTAGATAAACAAGCAAGTATAAGGTAAAGAAGGAAAACACTAGTTTTCTTCTTGTCTTCTTGTCTTCTTGTCTTCCGGTCTTCCTTGGTCTCTTCTTGCATCTTCTGGACACACCTTGCCCCCTCTTGGAGGCGTCTTTCTTGTGCTCCACGGCAATGTGGCGGCCTCCAAAAAATCTCCAAGTAGCGCTTTTCTCCTTTTCCATTTCTCTCAGGGCGTGAGAGTCTCTGGTATTGGAGAACGGCACTGCCCAAATCTTTGGTTGAAGAGGAGCGGAAGGAGCCTTGAGAAGAGGGGAAAAGTAGGTGGTTTGGGGGGCGAGTACTCCCTATCCTATACCAAAAAAATTCCCCTAGTCCACTGGGATGGAGAAGAGACTGTGGAGAAGAAGTCCCAAAGAATAAAGCTCTTCTATAGCTCCCTAACGCACTTTACGGCGCGTCAAAGAGTGAAGCGTGGATGCCATAGTCTTTTCTGGCGTTTCTACTGCTGCCTGTAGCTGCCGGTTGCATTTCATACATGGCATAGCCACTGTTTCCGTCAAACCCTTAGTCGTGGGGGTCGTATGGCTCTGATACCACTATAATGGGTCAAGTCTCTAGCTTCTTCTCTGAAGTCGTCATCGGAGTTCGCAGAATGGCCTTTTCAGTCCGCGTCAGGGGCTTACCCCCTTCGTAGGATTGAGGGGCAATCGTCATCAACGACCCAGAGCAGGGAGACTCGAATACTCCGAGTCTCCGTAGGCCCATTTTCCGTTTTTAGCCTTACCCCTGGTTTTGGGACCCAAACCGGGGGTTTTTACCTCGAACTCGTGTGTTCGCACGAGTTGTTTCGTAATTTTATGTCAAAGTTTGTCACAAACAAACTTCGATTTACGTTTTGACATCCTCGCGCGAAATCGTCCCGTGTGGGGCACGCAGGCGATTTCGCCCCAGTTCTCTCGCCTCTCATCCGATGTCCCCCTCCCTTGTCCTCGCTTGCTTGCTTGTGAGGGGGCGAGCGAGGGCGAGGGCACGAGGCCACGTGGCCTCGCCCTTGAGGCCCTTGTGGGCCCTCAGCCACCGATCGGGCTGAGGCCACGATCTGCGGCTGGCGGCTGGCCGGTCGGTGGCCGGCCGGTCACTTGGCCAGCCGCCGGCCGTCCAGCCGGCCGGCAGCCAGCTGGCTGGCGGCCAGCAAAATGCTGGCCGCCGGCCAGTCCTCGCTGACGCGAGGGGTGATGCACAACCACCCCTCGCTTCGGCAAGGAGGGAGGGCCGAACCGGCCCTCCCGCTGCAACTGGTCTTTTTGCGTGAGCTTGGGTACAGAAGCTACCAGGGTCAGATATCATTGTACAAGCCATCAAAAATGATTTAGAAGGTTGAGGAAACACCTGATCTGTCCAACATTTTGTTGGCGCGACCACCACAACTTGGACCTTTTGTGGGTTGATACCGACTCTATCTTTGCCAGCAATGTGCCCAAGGCATTCGGCCTCATCTTGTGCAAACTTTTCATTGCTCACTTTTGCATACAACTTTTGTTCCCAAAGGATCGCGAAGACTTCACGTAGATGTTCTATGTGCTCTTCTATTGGTTTTGAGAAATCCAAGGTGTTTTCCAAGTAATCCAAGACAAATTGAGCAAATTTCTTGGCAATTTGTTCGTTCAAATCTCCTTGCAAGGTTGCCGGGGCAATTGTTAGCCCAAAACACAAAACATGGAACTAATACTATCCCATGTGTATTGAGAACGCTGGTTTGGACACATCATCTTCTGTGTTACAAATGTGATGGTACCGTTGAGAAAAACACCAAGGACTAAAAGAATTTTGCTCTTTGGATTTGGTTAAACAGGTCGTCAATCCAGGGTAAGGGGATTTCATTCTTTTACGTCAGCATGTGTTGCACTCGGTAGTCCACGCACATGTGTAAGCCTTGTCTACCGATCCTTTTCGTGAAAAAAAGGATCGGCGTACCATTTGGTGAGCTACCCGCCTCAATCCATCCTTTCCCATCGTACTCTTTGATTTGGCATTTGACCTCTTTATTTTTTTCTAGACAAAAATTGATACATGGGTCTGAACATAGGATTCACCTACAATTGTAGCGGAATTGTGTGACCCATGTGCCGTTCTGGTGGAAGCCTAGCCGGTGGGTCTTGGAATACATCCAAGAACCCCATCAATGGAGAATTGATCTTTTGTGGCGTGTCTTCCTTCATGTCGTCCTCCATTTTCTATAACACAGCCAAGAAGAATCAACAACCTTGTGGAATTCGTCTCTTGGAATGCATCGTAGACAAGATGACATAGACTTTACATCGGGTCAATGACAATTTCATACTCAGAATCAACATAAAGCAGCACTGTCCCTTTCAAAGGATCGGGTGTTTTGATTTAAGGCACATTAGATCCTTTTGTCCGAGTCAGGGGTCACCTAGTAGTACGTCAAACAGGTAAACAAAGTTGAGTACCTTCAAAGTTTCACTCCGTATATATCCTTGAATACATGTTTTTGCATTACAGGTACCAATCAAGGATACCGCACGGTTTAAATAGACAACAACACTGCCATTCAATGGCTCGTACTCTAGGCCCACCTGTTTGGTAAAGCCAAAGCCAGGGAAAGATTTATCCCCTCTGTAGTTAGCTAGTATGTTTTGGAGGAGCACCAGGTAGGTGTCCTTTGAACTGCTTTGTCATGTTTCCTCCACTCTTCCAAGTGAATAAATTCGATAACAACAGGCTGAGTTTGTGGTAAATGAGAAATTGGTATGGTGGGCATCGCAACTCCTATGACGTACCCGCTCAACTCCACATCTTGTAGCCACATGTGAATCTCGCTAGCACTGTCCAGTATGTAAGTTTTGCTGGGTCAAAATTGTTGACTAAAGGTATTATACACGTGATTGACCTCATTGCTTTGAGGGCATTTGCTTCAATCACCATGTCACATAATACTTGCACAGTGGCCGGTGTCGCCATTGCTAAGTATGTTCGGTCATAGATCTTGTCCATAGATGCAATGGGAAATGTCATTTAGCAAGTGAAAAAATCAGGTTCAGCAAGAGAGGGGAGACAAAAACAGAGAGATTTGAACTCATCAGACATTATTTTTGCTTTACATCCTTTTCTGAAAACATGAAGCCATACTCGTGATCCACTTTTATCCATGAGTGGGTTGCACTAACATCACTCAGGGGTGGGGAAAACTCGCACCACTGCCTTCTCCATTTCCACTACCAATTCCATTACAACGACTGCAGCCCTGTTCATGACCCTCTTCGTGGCCTCTTGCAGCACCATCCCCACGAGGCGCTATAGCTACCGCCATCTCCAGTCTTCTTGACTGGAGGGTCTATTGGCTACTTGCCCTTCGTCATGCCCCAATGTCCAGTTGTCCCTCTAGCATCTATAGTGTCCACGCACATGTTGCTGTCTTGCTATGTACACACGGTTGGCCATGCATCTAAGAGGTGATTTGGGTTTTTTTAATACAGTTCAGTCATGTAGTAACGTAAAGTTTTCTAGCTTGGCCAAGCATGGCCCATTTCCACTGTGGTGGTCTTATCCTTCAGCTTCTTGCTGGCAAGACCATCATGCAAGTACTTGAGTAGCAAGCACTCGGGGTACTTGAAGATCTGGGTTGCCGTCATCCTTGGTGAATCTTTTGGATTCCTCCATGAGTGGGGTGACCTTGCCATGACACGGCTTGAAGACAAGCTTACCAAGTATGTGGTCAAGGAGTTGGGTGCGCAACAACCACACCTTGAGTGGTAGTCCATGGCATGGGAGGTTCTTTTATGCTATCATGCATAGTAAGTACAACTCACGTGAGGAGGCCCAGCGCCCCTTTCGCAAGATCAAGGAATTCAAGAAGTTGGCTGGATTGCTTGAGGCTCAGCAAGCCTTTGACGGTCGGTGCAAAATGCCTTTGCTATAACATCATCTGGTTTGTACTCGTGAGAACTTCCCTCATTACTGATTTGGCACCTCTGCTACAACAGACTACCTTGTTGCTTTCAGCGGCTTTGACCAATCCGACGATCGCCTTGCCCCACTGAAACGATCAACTCAATTTTGTTTGCACAATGATGGCGATGATCACAATCCTCTTGCCTTCACCGTTGTTGATTTTGCGCTCTTTGCCAAGGTCAAGGCTCTGATGGTTTTCCTTGAGTGCGTCCTTCATCAAGTGGAAGTCATCCACGTGTATGTCGATGTGCTCACGAAGGCAATCTTTTGGCATCTGCACAGTTCTCGGTATTGCTGAGTCTAGCGTGGGTTACCAATGTATTTCTATTCTTCTAGGCTGCCATAGTTACCACATTCCATGGTACAAAATACTATCTTTCTATGCCGCCACGATCGGCACAATCGCGTGGGTTCAAGCTAACACCCTGAGCCGTGGTCCAAGGTACTAGTCAAGCTACAACACCTGGACAACAAGAAGTCAAGTCCCGCTCAAAAGGTGAGGAGGAAAGAAGGTAGGTCAGCTCTAGCGTAGAGCTTGCATCCTCGTACATTTCTCCCAAACTCGTATTGTCTTCAGTTTTGTCTTCTGGTCTTCCTTGACCTCCTCTTGAGTTCTCATGGCGTGTCTTATGCCTCCTTGGATTTTTCTCTCTTGTGCTCCACGGTGATGGGGAAGTCTCCAAAAGCAGGTTATGTCTTCCTTTTTTGCCTTTTCCTCTCAGGCCGTGAGTATCTTTGGTCTTAGGGAGGAGCACTGTCCCAGTTCTTCGTTGAAGGAAGGAAGATGCAACCCTAAAATGGAGAAAACTTGGTGATTTTGGGGATGGACACTCCCCACCGTGTCCAACAATAATCCATCTAACCCCCTCGAGTGGAGAAGACGCCTAGATGAGTTGAGAGGATGAAGTAGAGCTCCTCAAGAGCTTCCTAATGAATGTTTTAATACTTGAAATGGCTCAGTATAAACTTCGTATCCTCTTGTGGTGTTTCTGCTACTGCTCTAGCTATGGGTGGAATTTTATACGTGGCATAGCCGCCAGAACCTTTGGACACTTAGTCGCGGATTACATGGCTCTGAAAATGACAATAACAAGTCTATTATCTATCTCTTGCACTAAATTCATCAGTGGAGTTTATATAATCATGTCAAGACCTCGCTGGAGGAGTTTTCCCCTCTGCTTCACTATGGAGACAATTGCTATCAACGACCAGTACAAGGAGTCTCCAATATCTTGAGTCTTTGGAAGCCAATTTGCATTTTTACCTCCCCCCTCCTTCTAGGTCCAGAACCAGGGGGGGTAGTTATCACAAAATTGTGAGTTCGCATGACTATTCCATGTTCAAATATCAAAGTTCGTAACAACCCAAGTTGATTTTTGTTTTTTACGCGACAACACGAAACCATCTCGTCCAAGACACGTCTGGCAATTTCATGCCGACTTCTCTCACGCGACCCTCCTCCCACTTGCTCACTCAATCCCTTGTCCTCGCTGGCAAAGGTGAGCGAGGATGAGGGCACAAGGCCACAAGCCTCACCCTCGAGGCCCTTGTGGCCTCTCAGCCGCCGATGGAGCCAACAGCTCGACCGACAGTTGGTGGCTCACCGACGGGTGGCCAACTGGTTACTTGAAAGGCCCCTTGCCATCATGCCGGGCGGCTGCCTTCCGGCCGAAAGCCAGTGGGTGGCTGGCCACCGGCCAGCCCTCGCAATAGCAATGGGTAGCTGCAAGCCTTTCCATTGCTATTGTGAGGTGGGAGGGCCGAACCGGCCCACCGGCTACAACAACATAAACGCAAAAGGCAGAAATTCAAGTCATTAACACAGAGAAGCTGCAAGAAGTTCCATCAAGTTCATTTACATGAATCCTCCATTTTTTTCTATGTCAATGAGCTTCACGGACTTTCCCACTTATCCCGTTATCTTGTAAAGCTACTGGAAAAGGAAGCAAAGAATGTAGTGCAAACCAAAGCAAAGCATCTACAAGGTTAAGGATTTGTGTCCTCACCCTTACCATGGAACCATTTGTCATTTCAAACCCACAACATCATCGCTGTCCATCCACTCGTTCTCACTGTCAACTTCAGTTTCACCCTCACTGTCATCTCAAACATGCCCGTAGCCACCTCCATTACTTCTACGCCTACAACCCTTCGCAGGTACTCCATGGCCATCGTCATCACCTCCACCTTCAATGTCAAAAAGGCATTCTACATGAGCATCATGAACATTATCCTATCTTTTTTGGCCCCCAATTGAACCTCCTTCCTTCATGTAGGCCTCCTCTTCTTTACCATCACTACATTATTCATCAATGTCACTCATCGCCTCGGCAGTCCTCTTGTCCAAAACCCTCATTCTCTCTTGCACCTCTGCTGCAACTCCATTGAGGATTGTCTTGTTGTTGACCCCTTTGACAATTTCATTGCACTATCTTGTTAAACCTTGCGGAATGTATCATCCTTGTTGTATTCAACACCCATACAACCAGGGCCTTCTTTCACTTTCAAAGCTCATGCTGCTGCTCATGCCGATTCTTCCACCATCTCTCGCCTTTGTCCAATGATGTTTCTCTTCTCCCAAAGTCAGCCCTTGTCTCTGTAAATGTCTAGCTCGGCCTCCATGGCCTCCATTGTCATGTAGCCAGGGCCGATAGGATTATGGTACGCAACATCAGCCCTCTTAAAGTTATTTGCAGCCACACATTTTCTGAATGCAAGATTCTCCTTCTCCATGACGACTTCCTTGGTGCGTGATGCGTTCAATTATAATTCTTCCCGTCTACCCTTTTGCTTCTTCTTCATTTGCCTAGCCTCTGGCATATCGTCGTCCAACCTTGGAGTTGGTGCGCCCCAACGCAAGTCTTGGGCTGCTGCGAAGGAGGCCTTTCTCCTTGTTGCTGGGTGATCTAATCATCGTGCCACTTGAGGACAACTTTCAGTTTTTGATTCTCATGCTCCAGGAGAAGGATTTAAGAGCAAAGTTCTCAATGGGTGCGCTCCATCTGGATTTGTTGCATAATCCCCTGCACATGCATGAAGTGGAAAAATGCCACTACACAACATTCATTTTAGTCTTTGTGGTCCCTCCCCCTCCCTCCTCCTCCGTGAAATGGAAACAATGTTTCAACGTTCAACGGACATGGTCGACAACGACCGAATGTTGACACCAACCAATGGTCAAAAAAGACTGACGGTAGACAATGGCCGATGCTTCACAAAGACTAATGGTTGGCATTTTGAGTGATCTTCTACCGACATCGCCATCGACATGGCATTTTCACTGTTGAAAATGACAGTGGAAGATGGTCAACGCCGTAAGTATCCAACGGTCGACAGTCACGAATGGTCCACAGTGTTAGTGACGAAAAGTCAACAATCACTACCAGTCCATATTGACAGTGAACGGTGGTCGACGTTGTCCAGCGGTCGACGTTGACAGTGACCGATGCTCAACACTGAATGACGTTGACAACGACCGACTTTGATAGTGGCCGACCTTCGACAGTGAAACATGGTCAATGTCCACAATGACCGATGGTCGACAATCACGGACGGTCCACATTGACAATGAACAATGGTCAAAAGTCACCGACGCTCCACATTGACAGTGACCAATGGTCAACGGTGAATGACGCTTGACAGCGACCAACGATTGACGTTAACAGTGATCAACTATTGGCGTTGACAGTCATCAATGGTCGACGGTGTCTGACGGCCGACAGTCACCGACGGTGGACAGTGATTGACGGTTGACATCGATAGTGATCGATGATCGACTTCCATAGTGATTGACGGCCTATAGTGATTGATCATAGAGAGTGACCGGCTTCGACAGTGATCGACTGTCGACAATGAATGATGATCGACAGTGACCGATGTCAACACCGATCGACGGTGGACAGAGGAAAACTTTGAAAGTGACCTACAGTCAACAGAGAAGGACGGTCAACAGTGACCGACGATCGTTAGTAACTGATGGTCCAACCTACCACAACCTCCCCCTTCCCCCGTGGCCATGAATTATAAGAATACTGCTCACCTCTGAGTGTGTCTTCTTTATTTTTACTGTGATGTTGGCCCACTCCTCCCTTTTCACGAGCACGCCGTGCAACACTTTGAAGGTCTTGTGCTAGACAAGAGGGTACTTGGCAACATACAGGTGGTTCGGCCCCACCAGAATAAATGCGAGGTGACGTAGGACGACTCACCTCTCGTGAGTCAGAAGTGACTCCAGAAGGCCTGTGTTGGCAAGCTCACGCATTTTCCTGTACTTTGTTGGATTATTGTTCACTAGCACAGATAGAACAAGAGATAGATTAACCTATACATATTGCCTTTGAAGTGCACAGAAGAGAAGGATGGGAAACATGCATGCATGCATCATACCTTGGTCCAGTAGTGAAATTCTTTGTCTGCCCATGGGAAGGTGTAATGTATTGCAAGGTCCTTCTAGTCCCTCAAAACTCCTACATCCACCCGGTATAGGTAGTACATCCACATGTCTAGTTCAACTCCAACCTTGACCATCAATGCCTTCTTGGCACGTTGGTCAGGTACGACAAGAACAACTCATTATTTGACCACCACACGATGCACACAATCTCATCCTCTGCTGCCCCTCCTACGTGTGACTCGCATGTGTAAACACCACACATACAATGGAATTTGCTCATGGAGACAATGTAGCTTGCCAAGAGGAGGGCGTCAATCAGCTTGCGATGTTAGTTGTAGGAGATCTTTTAATCCTCTTTCTTGAACGCGTAAAAGAAGTGACAGTTATACCCGCCACAACTGATGGATGCAACAACTTCATAACCATGGGAAGAAGAGAATCTGATCAGATCACAAGGTTCATTTACTGCATTTGGTTCACAAAACACACATTTCATGCTGCATGCGCATAAACTGCATGTTAGTTTTTCTGCTTGGAGAAGTCCAGTGGTTATGCAGGCTCTCCAGATGGGTAGTTGACAAGTAGCCAATGAATGCACATAATGTCTCAACCACGGAACATCTCCATCAATCCTTGTGCTGTGCGGTTGCTTTGACTTTTGTCCTGGCATTCTGATTTGTCTTCCCTTCCTTGTCTGCGATTCTGGTCAGCCTATATCTATCTCCATGCCGGGTACCTCTTAGCCCCACATGGCATGCTCCTCATCTTCGTCCGCATTCTCATCCCTCACCTTTACGTTGTCTTCCTCAATAGCTCTATGATGTGCAATGATGGGAATTTCAATGTTCGCACGATCTCATCCCGGCTCATTGATGAGTGGGCTACTATAAGCATTGTGCAGAGCATGACCATGTTGTGGACCAATTTCTTGTTTTTTGCCTTCTAAACGTGTTTTGCTTGATCCCACAAGGAGTCAAGAATCTTACAGTACTCCTTCATCTTGTATCCATCACTTGGGATGTTGGATTGCATACCTGCATACGTTTGAAATGAAACATTGCCTCGTGATGCACGTGCAACACTCAACCTGACCCTATCCATACGGTGAAAGAAGATGCTGGAGCAGATGCAAGCTGACGCCAGTCAAATGGGCGCTTGCTGTAGGCTAGCTGGAGAGAGAGAGAGAGAGAGAGAGAGAGAGCGAGAGAGAGAGAGAGAGAGGGAGGGAGGGAGAGAGAGAGAGAGAGGCTGCGAACGAACATGGATTCGGACACGAGACGGGCACTGGTTTGTTGTGTGCGGCTGTCGACAGATGCCGTTTGTGAGTGCGAAGGTTGGCGGCAGACACCGTGGCTGGCACTGAGTGTTGGTGCAGAAACACCGCGGGGTTAGGAGGAACCGAAGCCTCCTGGACTGTGCATCACACCACGCGGATAGATGGTGGGACAAATTTTATTGGCCACGAGTCAACAAATGAGTGGGAGGGTCTCGCATTGCTCAGATACCAATAGTGAATAATGTGTGTTGCTTACAAGCAACACGAATGTGCGGGTGCGAGCTAGATTGTGTCACTCACCATGGATGTGGTGAGGACTTACCTTGCAAAGCTGGGTTACACGAGAGACAAAAGACAGTTCAAGGGAGCGAGAGTAAGAGACCTGTGAGTGCACACCCACACCGAGCAGACCCTCGAGTGAGCATGCACCGCCATCCGGGGGTCGAGCCTACCCCATTGGAATCAAATGAGGGTGGCTTCTCACCAGTGTACAACCTGAGGCCGACATGGTGGCACCCTAACGGCCAGCACCCGGGATAATAATGCAGCTCCCCCAAAACACCAAGAAGCAAGTCATCATGATGTAGGGATCGGTAGCCAGAATGTACGAACCCAAGCATCTACTACACCAAAGCAAGATGGTAAAATGTAGACTGTTATTGTGCCAAGGGGCACTCCTCGGTAGCTCGTCAACTGCTTGATGATGCTAGAGCCAACAGCCAAGGCGCGCTCTGGTGATGTCTCCCCAGGTGAGGTCATGGTCACTCAATCTGTACATGTGTGTAAGCCATGAATAGTGAGACAAGAGGGATTATAGATGTGATTGGCCACCAAGACTACGACAAAACATGCCTCATTCGACACATGTCATCAAAGTACAATTACTTCTTCACACAAGTTATCCATTTTTCTCAATTCCTTGAATCTTCTTTCTTTCTGCACCTCATCCATGTGAACGACCTAATTTGTGCTCGAAGTTACAGGGATCTGGGATGAATGTACGAAAGTTGGATCACTTGACCTGCGTAGAGCGAGGTTTTTGAATCTGGGTATTATGGTGAATCCATAGCCATATTGGGGGGTGAAGAGGAATATTCCGTAGGAAAGCCGTTGTGACCCTGAGGGTGACTGGTCAATCGTCCACCGTCGGTCACACCGGCAGCTGTGGGCAAGTTCTCGGGTGCGCCCCTCCGTCAAATCTGCCCCCACTCCCCCACCTCCCCCGCCCAACCCCCCCAGTGATAATGTAAGCCTCTTCCGACTATGTATCTAAAGACCAAGGAGAAAGTGTGAGAGCACGTCATGATAGGTAAAGAAAAGAGATAGAGAGAGATGAGTGATAGAGGGTAAGAGAGAGATAGAGGGAGAGAGAGAGAGAGGGAGAGAGAGAGAGAGAGAGAGCGAGGGAGAGGGAGAGAGAGTGTGAAAGAGAGAGAGAGAGAGAAAGAGAGAGGGAGAGAGAGAGAAAGAGAGAGAGAGAGAGAGGGAGAGAGAGAGTGAGAGAGAGAGAAGAGGGAGAGCAAGAGAGAGAACAGAGGGGGGAGAGGGACACTCACACACACACACNCCCTCTACTTTTCAAATTTCTTTACACCACGTACCCACGGTGCCTTACTACCCCATTTTACCCACTCTACTAACAACAGTGGGCTGACTCCGAACGGGTCCCCCAGCATACCCAATTACTCCAGTGTACCCAATGGGAGGGGGTCTCTTTCCCATCGATTGTTTGCGATCAATCGGCCAAAGGAGTAGGTTTTACCTGAATTAACAGGATAACCCTGGGTCAGCTAAAGAGTGTTGAATTACCCCGTGGGGCGCGGGTGCGGGTCCTCGGTCCCAATCTTTACCCTCACGTTCTCGTAATGCCTTCACCCCTCAGTTGGTGGTATTATGTAGCGCCAGTGTGCCACGTGGCTTGGACTGGACCTGGCCTGTGGGGCGACGGATGGGATGAGTTGAGGGTCGGAGACCCTCAACTACCGCGGTTTTGGCCCAGTGGGCCAAGCTTCCCGTCCGTTTGTTACATTTGGTATGAGAGCGCCGGGGTTCAATACCCATGGTGGACACCGTGGGCGGGTCCATTCCTGTGTGGGAGGAATGTAGCGCCAGTGTGCCACGTGGCTTGGACTGGAGCTGGCCTGTGGGGCGACGGATGGGATGAGTTGAGCGTCGGAGACCCTCAACTACCGCGGTTTTGGCCCAGTGGGCCAAGCTTCCCGTCCGTTCGTTACATATTATCCCTTACGTGTTACCTGCCTGCCCAGGTGGGAGTTTTGAGGGGTGGATTTTACTTCCTACTCCCGCGGTAAACCAAAAAAGGGTGCGCCCCTCCGTCCGCGGCCGAACCTCCCATTTGCTTTGCGTTGGCGAGTGACTTCGCCTTGGCGAGTTTCTTCGCTGCTCCATGTGCTGTGAAGCCGCCCCTGGCCCCCATCTCTGTTCGTTCGCAGAGGGCGACGGCCCTTCTGCCGATCCCGAAGCTTGATCCGTGAGGCTTCACAGCATCTCGTCTCTCCATCAGAAGGGGAATTGCAAGGCGCCTCTCGCATCTGTCGTGGCACCGAGCTCCTTCAAATCCGCTACGCGCGGCTGTAACATCAGCGCGCAGCAGCAGCAGCAGCAGCAGCAGCAGCAGCAGCAGCAGCAGTAGCAGCATCAGCAGGAGCAGCAGCAGCAGCAGCAGCAGCAGCAGCAGCAGCAGCAGCAGCAGCAGCAGCAGCAGCAGCAGCAGCAGCAGCAGTAGCAGAGGGTGGTTAAGGAAAAGACGAGGCTTGAGCAGCGGAGGTCGTTACAGCCACGCTCATTCGCCTTCTGACCTTTTCTGGATCTGCAACGACGCAACTGCACCGCCTGCCGTTCTCGGGCACCCGCGCCGTCCGCCCCATCTCCTCCGGCTGCCGGCTGAGCTGCGTTGTCCAAGGGCAAGGCGATCAGTCATCTGCCGGGTCTGGCCAGTAGTCGCCTGTGCTTTTGTCGTTTTGTCCGGCATACGTTGCCTCCTCGTCGTCGTCGTCGTCGCCGTCGCCGCAGCCGTTGCAGGCAGCAGTGAAGGCCTCCACGCCTGATCTTGGTCGGACGTACGCACACGGTTCACTCCATCGCCTTGCAGCCACAGCCACAGCCACAGGTGCA